>VZRE01007305.1:0-25729 GCA_013396775.1 Cephalopterus ornatus | reverse complement strand
ACCGACCCCCAACTGACTGAAAACCTCCTCCCAGGTAGTTGTAGAGAGCAGTAAGGTCGCCCCTGACACTTCATGGGAGGGGAAGGAGGAGGACCGGGACAGGGACCATCCTAAATCCAGGGACGCTCCCGAGGCCCCGCCCTTACCGAGGGGGTCTCGGTCACGTGACCTCGCGCGCTGCCNCGGTCGTGCCTGCGGGCGAACTGCTGCGATAGGAGTGACAGGTCACAAGGGGTAGTGTAAATAGAAGATAATCTGGGGAAGTCTGAGGGAGGCTTTTTGAGGAGGCTTTAAAATACAGAGTTGTTGTATATAGAGAAAATAAGCCTTAAGGAGGCTGGTGCTTTTATTTTCCTTTAATTTAAACTTATGCTCGTTGCTTTGTACACCTTCAGTGATGCTGCTGCCGGGCTCAGGTTCTTGTGCAGCGGTCATAAATAAGTAACTTGCAGGATGCTTGTTTTCATTTTGTTTAACAAACTGTTGAAATTCCAAATATTGAGTGTGAGTAGATTTGGAATGCTGAAATCAACCGTAGTGCGTTGACCTGTGCCTGAGAGCGTCAGCAGGACTTCATTAACATTATTTACATGCTGTCCTCAGGCAGCCATAGGGCTCTGCAGCTCTTGTGAAAGCCAGACTCACAAAGACTGAATGAAAAGGAATTGCGTCTTCTGATCCCCGCTGCTTTTTAGCTAGTTGATAAAGAAAAAAGAAGGCAGCTGAGTTATCTGCACATCATCACTAAAAGTTCTAGTTAGTTGTTGCTGAATTCAAATAACTTGCTTCGTAGGCGCCACTAGCTAAAATACGATTGCTGTGTATAGGAATTCAGCATTGTTACAAAGAGAGATGTCTGGGGGGAAAAATGGGCATTTTAAATGCTTTTTTTCAGGCAAACACACCCTTTCATTAACAAGATTTGCATGGTGGTGTTTCTCAAAGCTGTAGCAGAAAGACCAGTGTTCACAGCGATTACCAAGGATTACCTGTCCATCTGGGGCAGGGAAGTGTAGGTGTGTGGTTGTGTCTGTATCATGTAATACCACATGGTTTATGGCAAAGGGTTTCAGTTACGTCTCAGTATTGTCACAGTGCACTGTGCAGGTATGATCTCTGCTGAGCAAAGGTTTTTGATTAAACTAGTGCTGAAAGATGGATTTTTTTTTCTCTGTCCTTAGTTGGCATGATAGGTTAATGTGAGTGAGATGTGATGAATACGGTTTTGCACTCTCAGGTATATATGATGGGGCTGTATTTTCAAGAAAGCTTTAGTGAGTTCTGTTGCAAATATGTATCATTTTCAATTCCCACCTTAAATTCCACACTGGTACTAGCTTAGATAAGCCCTTGATTGTGTCTGCAGGATTCACTGACTTTTGTCTGTCTCTGCATATCTTTCCAAACAGGTGTTTCTGAAAGTACTTGAATGCTTCGTTATTTGTGGCTTCCACACCAAAAAATAGACCTCTGTTTTTGGCTATGTGACCCCTGACAAACACATACTTAAGTAACTTGTAACTGGTCTGTGTCAGTTTGGGAGAGGGTCTGGTCCTTTACCAGAAGATTCTTCCTGCCCCTTTGGCTGTTGCTGTGATAATGTTCTGTTGGCTTTATCTTTCTTTATTCCTTTCTAAATATGCTTCGTTATGGTTGTAATTTCATTAGATGAGCTTGGTTCATGTGTCCAGCTAAAAGACTGGGGAGATATGCTTGCCCTAGTTCTTGGTGAGATAATGAGAAGCCTGATCTTTTTGTGTTTGATTTTTTTTGTTGGTGGTATTCCTTTGAACCCATGCTTCTTTTGTACTTCTTTATGTTATACCCTTTCAACTTAGAGACTAGACCTTTAATTTTTCAGATTTCGTGCCCATGTTTACTCTTTGTTAAAGCTGATCTGCTCCATCAAGCCCATTAAGTAATTCTCTTTTATTTTTGTGTGGATATTAAGTGAATGAGAGAAACTTCCTTCGGTAGGAAAAATATGAATATCATACTTCTTTTTAAGAGTGAGAACTTATGCTTTGAAAGGGACCTGGACAAATATGGAAAATATACATAGAAGAGTTTCAATCTGAAAGCAGTTGCATTTCATTTCTCCTTCCTTTCATCTTTCATGGGTAGGACTCACTGGAAAGCCTGGCAAAGGGCTCCTGTTCTTATTTACTGAATGTTATGCCTTATGTGTACAGACTCCAAAGCCTCTATATTTATTTAATGAACATTTTGTAATGTAAAAGTGGTATTATCTCTCAGCTTTGTAGACTTGATATTTGATATGACAGTATTGAATAAAACCTGCCAAAAGGGGTTGGGAAGAGTAGGGGCAAAAGAGAGCTCAAGGAGGCTAAAATGAGAATCCCTATACTTGGAAATGTAGACTTCCTAATTTCTAAACCAGGGAATTCCTGCATGTTTCCGTATCAGAAAGAAAGTTCTTCGGCATTGCTAATTTTAGGGTTTCATTTAAATGAACCCGTGAAATTCCAATCTCTTTGTGCTTTTTGGAGGGAAATGTAATTCTTTGTGCCGTTGTTCTTTGAATCTCTTGGTAATCTTGTCTGTGACTGCTTCTTATGCTTGTAATAGTTTTGCTGAGGCAGAGCAGAAAGACCAATTTTTATAGCAATATTACTATTACTTAGGGCTCTTTATTGTAGTTAATTGAGTTGTGGAAATTTTGGGGGAATTCAACTACTACTATTTTTAGTGTAGGTAGCACCAAGAAAATAGACGATAAATACCACAAAGATTAGTATTTCAAAAGAGGTATTGTTACTAAAAGCATTAACATTTAACTCCTGCTTCTGAAATTGACATGTATACAGAGCAGGAGAGAAGACATTACTAACACTTCTGTTCTTGCTGTCCAGCAGTTTCTTTTGGAATGAACTCTGTCTGTTCTTGGCACATAAACCAATTGTGAAATAACTAAGTTTGGTGAAGAAAGGTGTAATGCAATACAGCGTGAAAGAAGTGAGTAGGGAGTTTGCCCGGGGATAATTCTGTAGAACTAATAATTTTGAAAAAATATCAAGCTGATTTACTTTGAAGCCTTTTCCATTTAGATAACAGATTAGCTGGAGGTTGTTCAAACATGGTGGTTTTCCTTACTGCCATAAACTAAGGGAACTAATTCAGGAACTGGGTGGTACTCTGCACTCTTACAGACTGATTTCAATCACTTTCTGCTGCAAGAGCAGGCAGGTCATTCACAAGAGCAAGACGTTGATGACCCCAGTCTTAGGTACTTGAAGTGTTTAGGCTGCAGAGTTAAAAATTACTTATAAAGTGAACTATAAATATTCATTTTACTGAACTCTTTTTTTTGTTGTTCAATATGTGCTCTTTCGTGCTCGGTCATCAGAGTCTTGGAACCTGGAATTATCAAAGGTCACCTTAATGTTTTAGGGCAGGATAGGTGTTTTGGACTATTTTCAATGCTTTGTGTCATCATGCCCCTTTTATTCCTGGATCTTTTGGACCTCACTGAACAAGTTTTTAAAATTCATCACTAATATTTCAGAAATCACTTTGGCTGGTTTCTCTGCTTTGCAAGGTAAAAATCTTTACATACTGTTGTCGTGGGTGTTTATAACTTTTCAGAGCTATCTATAAATTGTTCTACCATCTCTCTGTCTTTTCTACCATCCTCAAGTTGAAACACTGAATATACTGACTATCCATATCTCTCATTGCTTTCTTTCCTCTCCTGTTGTATTGTGGCTCTATCTCTTGTCTCTTAGTGCCCATACATGTGTAGGACTTCTTTTACATCCGTAAGCTGGAACTCATTTTGTACCTTAGCCTTTCTTAGCTTACTACTATTTATACTGTTCTGTCATCCTCATATTATGCTACTTTTTTTCTACATCTGGTTTTATGCCTTTAATTGGTTGTTTTATGAGTTTCTGTGTTGGTCCTTTACCTCTTTGCCTTTAAATTTCTTAAATTCATGGAAACTTTCTAAACCTGCTCTGATTTTCTCAGAGGAAGTTCTAACACTCTCTTTTTACTTCTGTCCAAATTGTTTCTGTTATTAAAGGCTGGGGCTTCTCAGTTGATCAGAAACAAAGTAATAGCTTTTCTTCACTTCCTGAAACAACACATGACTCTGACTTTGTGTGGGGATTTTTAAACTTATAGCCTGGCTCTCTGTTGAAAGAGCAGTGTATCAGGATACAGTCATTCCTTTTAGTCCTATCACTTGCCTTTCTCAGCCAGCCCTGCCTTGCAGTTGCTCAGCAGTACTCTACCTTTCCTCGTCTTTTGTTTGAATGTCTTGACGCAGCTTCCGTTTTTCTTCCCTTTGATTTCCACACGGCATGTTCAGTAAGCCTGGACTTTGAAGTGAGGTGGAGCGTATCACATGTATCGTGCTTTTGGATCAGGTTTCCCCTTTTAAAGGAGCATTCCTGTCTCTTTTATGTCACTGAACGTCTACAGTGCCAGATATGATGCCAAATCTAATGTGGGGCACGTAGAAAGAGTTGTGTTCTTCCTGTTTTAAGAACACAGCAGGTGCAATGTGATCAAAGATTCACACAGTCCATACGGTAGGTTGTCTAAGGAAAGAATAACAGATGCCTGAAGGAATAACAGATCGAGTAGATGGTAATGCTTCCCTAACAGACTTCTCCAGAGTTCCATAAAGAAGTCCATGACTTATTTTTATGATGAATGACTGTAGCTTGTATTCATGGCTGTTTGGTAGGTAGCCCAGTATTCTTCCCTATTGTTTTTCTTATAACAATTGCAATTTCCTTTCTAATCTCGTGGTGTGGATTAGTAGTTGCTTCCTAGTTTATTCTGAAACAAAAGAAAATCCTGTTGGGAAACATTATTATCTGTGGAGATGAGAAACTTAGTATCAACTTTTTAAGCCTGTCTAAAAAAAGATAACTGAAGAATTGCACTGTTTCTGCCAAGTTTCCATGAGAAGTAGGTTATTACTAAGGAACCGCAAACTGTTGAAAAAAAATTTGTAATGGGAACAGTGATGGTTTAACTGTAGGTCTTGTGGGCACTTTCAAACAGCACAGGTTTTCCATCTCCTGGCTCTCAAACTTCCCAAGTACCAGTTCCTTGCTGCTACACTGCTTTAGTCATCACCGTCTGTGTTCAGAGTGGCTTCAGCAATGCTGTTGTTCATGCTACAAATATGTTGCTCAGGGTGGTTCAACAGAGTGTTGTTTCCAGCATGATACACAAAACAAACGGAAACCTAAATGTGTGGCTTCCTTTTCTGGTTTTGGTGGCATACATTTCTCAGTGGCATCCAAGTTATGACTGGTGTTGAACACAGTTAAAGGAAAAATTATACTATTTTCACTAAAGGAGCAATAAAACCATCTTGATTTAAGTGAATGGAAGTGTATATAAATAGACAAAATTTGAAATCTGTCCAGCTTTATAAACTGCTTGAATATTTTCAATTCCCACATCTACAGTATTTCCGGTCATCTTCTTGCATTAGTCATTTCTCCACGTTTCCTTTCTCTCCTTAGTTGTAGTAAAAAGGAAGAAACAACAGAGCTGTCAGAGAATGTGAATCAAGATAGGTGGTCAGCTTTCTGCAGTCAGTTCCTGCATAGAAATGAGTTTTAGATATGGTATAGCACTTGAATCTTAGTGCTGATCCCCACCTGCAGGTGTTCATAGGGCTTGATGCCCACTTGGAGTTGCTGAACACCATCATCTGTCCAAGTTCAAGTGAGCAATCATTTCCCCAGCTTCTTAAATGTTAACTTTACAATCGCTTTGATTTCTTTCCAGTACCTGAAGGGGGGCTACAAAAGAGCTGGAGAGGGACATTTACAAGGGCATGTAGTGATAGGACAAGGGGCAATTGCTTTAAACTGAAAGAGAGTAGGTTTGGATTAGATACATACCAGTGTGAGGGTGGTGAGGCACTGGAACAAGGTTGCCCACAGAAGTTGTGGATGCCCCATCCCTGGAAGTGTTCAAGACCGGGTTGGATACGGCCCTGAGCCATCTGGTCTAGTGAAAGTTGTCCCCGCCCATGGCAGGAGGGTTGGAAAAAGATGATTTTTAAGGTCCCTTCCAACACTGACCATTCTAGGATTCTATGAAAATGACCCTACTAAAAAGTCTTTGTTACCTGTATTGAGTAAATAAATGCCTTCTGAATGCTTTTGCTTTGTAGTACGAAGAATTGGTGTCATCTAATATGTCTTGTTTTCACTGTTTCTAAAGCTTGTTTTTTTAGGAATACATGTAGCAATTTACTTCTGTATATGTTCTACAACATGCATCTAAAATTTTTGTGTCTCATTTCAGAACTACTATGGAACCTCGGCAGCCCTGTAGGTTTGGAAGGCTTAAATCCAAGTTTGGAAAGGCCTTTTCCATTCCAGATGATTTGCTGGCTTAAGCGCTTAATTAGGATGGCATTTGAACAAGTTGGATTGAAGATGGAATCAGTAAGTGTTTCAAACTTCCTTTATGCTTTCAGAAAATCAGGTATAGAAAGCACTTCATGTATTTTAGTTTGTGCTTGTCAGTTGTAGCAGAACACTCAGTACTGATTCTGCACTGTTGAAAAATCATGATGTTTACCACTTGAACACCGAAGTATTGAGTAATGTACGTGTTAAAAGAACTATGCAGTTCCTTCTGGCCCTAATAACAAACTGTTTACTTTGTAAGCACTGCTTTTCATGCTGGACTTTCATGTGTGCTTTGAAGCTGAAGGAGAACTTTCAGTGATTAAAAAAATATTTCTTGCTCTTACCTTGGAGATATGAAAAGCCCCATGAAACTGAGATTATTATAATTTTGCTATATTTACCTATTCTGAAAGTGTTACAGTACAGGAAAGCAAGACTGCTGAGTTCTGTACTGGCTGAACAGAGGAATGTGCATGCACAGCTCTCCTCTTGGAGCAAAGCATGTATACAGTTTTCTTTGAATGCTCAGCAGAGAGAGAGAGAGCTGCTGTACATCAACTGCCTTGACAATGGGACCTTTAGGAAGCTATTTTGAGTACAAGTGTTGGCCTCAGTGCAGTAATCCCTGTAAGTTGTTACATTGTTTTAATGTTTTAACAATGGGGAAATCCTTAACAGCTGTGTGCAGTACTTACTCTGCATTATTGTGGTAGAACCTTTTATCAGTCTTGGGAATCTGTGGATAGCAAAATGTTTATACATTGCAAATTGAAATTGCCAACAAGAATCTGTATTTTGGGATTTTACTTGAACCTCGATTTGAGATTTTTATGTAACTTTGAAAATTCAAAGTATAAGAATAAGTAGCATTACCATGGGTGTTGCTGCACAATTCAGCAATTTCAGCCTAAATAGGGAGAGGAGCAAATTTTTAGTCTGTTTCTCCCCATTCTCTACTTATATCAAGCTTGTGATAATGCAGTTACATTTCCAAATGTCAGCTGTTCTGGACAGCAGCAAAACACTGATGCAATAAGAGTGTGTGACTAAGTAATATTTTGCAGACTTGTTCTGCCAGTGCTTCAAGTCAACAAGAAGCTGTGTGAACTTGGTTAGAGCAGTGCTGAGACTGAGAAGCTGAGCTGAGCAGTGCACTGAGTTCACTTGCATACCTTGTGGCACAGCTTGCATGAAAATATTGTCCTGGCATATCTTGAATTACCAAAACTGGGTCATTCAAAGTTTTGTTGCCCCAGGCCACTGTGGTTGAAGAGCCCTGAGAGCATTTGGGCACCAAATGTTTTTGAGTATCTGAGTGCTAGTCATCATCTTGTCTGTGGTCTGAGCAATCTCTGAACAAGTTTTGCCACTTGTTAAAATGCGCTTCACTTTTGTTGGTAAGACAGCATGTAGTCTGGGCTCTCTTGCTGTTGTGGAAATACTTCTGTGATTAATTAAGCCTTCCCTTGACTGGTATTATTTTTTCCAATGCCACATCACTTTGAGTCGATCACCAACACTTCCTGCTTCAAACACCAGAATCAGTTGTATTACTGTGGTGCTGTTTGTCAGTGACTTTTTCTTGAAGGCTGCTGATCTACCTGCTGTTTGCTCAGACACAGACAAACAGTCATGTGACAGTCACAAACGTGAGGTCTCTTTTGGGGTAACCAAAGTACAGAATCAATACTCTGCATTGAAACATTTGTGTTCAAACTTAGCAGAGTATTAAGCAACAGAATGTACGTTTCATAGAGTGAAAAAAAAGTATATCTGAGTGGATTCATGGCAAAGTTGCAGCCCTAATGTGAGGATCTAGCATAGCATATGTGCAGTACACATTTATTTTGTCAACATTTTTATATTCTCTTAAAGCCAGAGAAAGGAAAGATACTTGTTTAGAAATAGGCAAAATGTTTGTGTAAAGTTTCTGAGATAATCTGGGCATAAATACAGGAAGCATAAACTTTTCTTTGTAATAGAACCTTCAACATCTAAGACTAGTAATCTTTGCTTAGTATATCTGCTGTGTGTAGTTTAGCTGTGTGTTGAGTAACTCCCATGGCTGTGCTACAGTGCAATACAGGCAATATTGCTCTGCCAGATGAGGATTGTTTCAGTATTAATGGCCTGAACTTTATCTAAGTGTTCATTGTCAGGCAGCCTTCTAACAGGATGTTGAGTTTGCTTGAAGCAATGAGCCTTTAAAATGTCTCGGGTGGTAAATTCATATTTACATCCATAAGTAAACACTGGACAAGTTTTTAAATTACCATACAGTGTTCCAATTGTTTCCTAGCAATGTACCCTGTCTTAGAGTCTTTTCATTATTCTTTTTCTTTTTCGCATTGTTTTTGTTGCCTTTCCCTCTGCCAAAATCTTTCATACTTCTCTCTGGTGCTTTTAGCTTCTATTCTGGTTCATTTTGTAGCATTCTCCTAGGATTAAAGTCCCATTTTATTTCATTTCATGCAATTATGGTAAATAATAGAGCAAACATTAAATACAACAAAAGAAAGCAAATTTAATCTCCGTTGAAACAACATGGAGGAAATCTGAATTGCAGTAGAAACAGTTCTGATAAAGCAAGATGTGTTGAGGTGCCATGGGGAGTTTTCTCTAGGTGAATGTATAGGTGGGTTTTTTTTAGGACAAAGTTTCTTTCTTAGAAAAATTTCATTTTACTTTCCCCTTTTTACTTTCCTTTGCTCTTTAATTTCACAGTCCCATTTTCATGTTTATTATGGTTGATAGTTATTTCTATTACGACTGGTAGACGCTATTCCTGTTTTAGAACAGCTCTTAATTAGAAAAGAGATATTTTGGGTCATGTAGAATTACAGAACTTTATGGAGTTTTCAATGATTGAGTATCTTTTCTTGAAACCTCATAAAAAGAGCTGTCTGACCTTATGTAGATTCTTTGTTGTCTTGAAAATCAACAAATTATGTTTTTGAAGATGCTTCCAACTATTGAATTCTTCTGCGTTACCTGATTTATTGCTTTGAGTTTAAACTTAATGCAAAGGCTGTCTTGAGCTTAAGCAGCCATAGCTATAGTGTAGTGCCACAAGGAAATCTTGAATCAATTCAGCTACAGAATGTAAGGAGTTCACTGATACAGATTTCAGTGTATATACCTTGTATTCTATTCTAGCATGAAAGGAATAACTAAACACAGTTAGCACAGTATGGAAGGATAAGGGAGAACTATTACAGTATGATACCAAAATCCATTCCCTAACAGCTGGCTTCTTTTTTCTTCCCATCCAGGTGCTTTGGTCAAGCAAGCCTTATGGTTCATCTCGAAGTATTGTAAGAAAAATTGGTACTAACCTCTCTCTTATACAGTGTCCAAGAGTTCAGTTTCAGGTAGGTGTTCTCAACACTTTTTAGAGTATGTGTTTCACTATACTGATAAAGGTATTTGCTCCTGACTAGAAGGTTTGTAAAAGCAGAATATGATAAACTAGACATAGGAGAATTATCCTACTTCAGTTCTTCCTGCTTCCAGTTTAATTGAATTGAAAAAAATACATTCATAAAAGAGAATATTTTTTGAAACTTATTTCTATAAACAGTACTTACAAGCTAGGCTTAAGAGGCATGTAAAGATGAACAGTGTTAAAAATATTTGGGAAAACGAACAACTTTGTCAGAAAGTAAAACATTAGTAACAAGATAACAGGAGTACTCTGTTTGCTTTTGTTTAAAATACAAGGCTGTGTGGGTGAAAGGGGAGGGTAAAGAGCAAGGGTAAAAAGCTTACGGAAGAGAAAACCCATGCTCTTTATAATGAGTCTTTCAGGAACAGATGGGAAGGTGGAAGCTGTTACGCATAATGTCTTCAACTCTGTATGTGTGTTAGGGGTAGGGCATGGGTATAGAATTGGAAAAATTTAGTACTTTAAACTCAAGTTGAGAGGAATGTTTGATGGGCTGAGCAAGGGCAGGAAGCATAACAATGAATGGAGGGAATCACCTACCACACTAAGATAAAGTAATTTCCACACAGCTGAATTTTTCAGTGTTTAAATTAATTTCTTTATCCTAAATAAAATGTATGAACAATGTTTGGACTTGAAATCACAGTAGCAAAACTAGGTAGTTAAGATTACCATTGAAGCCTTGTTGGTGTCATAATAAAAGCCATGCTAACATTTTGCCTCTCTTAAATAAGTACACTGAGAAACGGGGGGGTGGGAGGGGCAGCTGTCTCACATTTGTAGTGGCTTGGTGAAACTTAAAAAATAAGGGGGGTGCGGGAATTTGTGCAGGTGAGAAGGAGAACAAATGGCATGCTGGATTTAAACTTTTGAAGTACTAGTAGTAGTAGTAGTTTTGCCAGCAATAGGGCTGCCTATGCCTCAGATTTGAAAGGAAGTGAAGTCCTCCTATAATGTGTCTGATTTGCTGTACTGTAAAGGCTACACAAGGGAAGATGATGCTCATTTGCAGATAGTTAACCAAATACTACCTTCTCTTAATATGGTACATGAGACATTTCTGGTTTATGTCCTTGCAAAGAACAGTAAGATACATCTGGTGAATCTGTTCCTGAATATTTTTAGTGTTTAAACAAACGAACAGATAAATACATATACATATTTTGGTCTGAATTCTGTTAAATAAAATATTTGCCTTTTTTTACCTCTTAAATAGACATTCAGTCAGCTTTGCATGTGCACTTAGTATAAGCATTCACCTTCTATTAGACGAAAGGAAAGGATCCTAAAAATAGAAGTACAATTGTCAGAGTTGATTTAATTAGAAAAAGGAATTTCAAAATTTGAGCCTTGAAACACATTGAAAGTTATATGGTTTATGGAGACTTTAAACTATTTTAATATATAAACTGTTGAACATGTAACTGCAATGCTAACATCTGTTTTTTGTGTCTTTATCTCAGCATTAAGATTCTATAGTGAAGTTCAATGCTGATCTTGATCGCTTTCATGCTGTTGCAACTGACGCTTTCCTATAGCTGTCTCTTCCTCTTTCTTTCTTGCCAGCTTTGGCTATTTTATGAAAGGACCATGCACTGAACCTTGCTGTAAGTCACTTTATTTGAAAAAACAAATCAAATCTTACATGCACCTTCAGATGACGCAAGTATGTAATGAGTTGCTAACCCCAGAGCAGCAAACTATTCACAAATCTTCATTTTCTTTATAATAAATTGATGAAAGATACTGAATGAATATCTGTGAAATGTTCTTACTTGTCTTCTAGCATGCGTTTGTTCAGCTAGTCTAGGAAAAAAAAGAGTAGTGGCTTAACATTTTGATGTTTGAGGTCTGCTGACTGTTCTGTCTGTCTCTATGGTTCTTGCCATAGTAAAAATTTAAATTAATTGCTAAATGCTGCTTAAGTATTCAGTAAGAGGAGGCAGAGCTTACCTTATTACTCTAAATGGTTGATACAGTTCTTTTGTATGTCATATTTTTTAGATTTATCTGTAGTCTTTAGGAGAAAATAAACTTGCCAGTATAGCCTAGGTAGATTCAACCAAACCTAAAAGAGTGTCTCTGAAGATGTTATCCTTCAGCTACAGCATCTCTATTTTAGTCCCACGCTTCTCCTGCCTGTCTGATGGATACCTCATAACTCAGTAAAGGCTCCTAAGGAATTGGTCCACATGTAGCAAACATCTGAATTTACTGGTCTAATTTGAAAAATCATGGCAAGTTCGTCTTGCTTGAAGAAGTACTTCCAAATGTCTAATACATAACTGTATTAGTAATTTGAAACTAGAGGTTTTTATTCTGTCCTTAAAAGTATAAAAGTACTTGTTCTACTTTGCACTTTCTGGAGCAAACCAAAGGTGGGGATCCTGCCCCTAGCGGTGTCTGAGCAGCGTTTCCGTAGTGTAGTGGTTATCACGTTCGCCTAACACGCGAAAGGTCCCCGGTTCGAAACCGGGCGGAAACACTGGCGAGGCTGACTCTTTTCTCTGGGAGTTGGATTCGACGATTCTTTATGCATCCGTTCCAACGCAAGATTTTCTATGATTCCGTGACAGTCAAAACAGTACAGTGTGTGTAGTGTTCAGAAATTCGTACTGGGTCTGAAACCCCCGGGGGGGGTGTGTGTGTGTGTGTGTGCAGCGTAGGAGCACGCTACAGTCCGCAAAAAAGCCTGTGCAGGGCAAAGTGAGGGAAGCAACTACGTAGTTTGCAGAGAAAGAAAAGCAGGCTACTTCACTGATTCTTTCAGTTCCTGCCATCCAGTAGAACTGGGACTCTGTTTTCAGCACTCAATACTCCATTTCAGGTGCTGGCAGAGCCGTTGTCAGAGTTTTCTTCAGCTAGAATTGACTGGAGGAATAGGGTAGTCACAGAGTTGTTTACAGGCAAGGTTAAGGTTTTTAAGAGATGGATATTGGCTTTTAACCTTTAAATTAAAGTCAAAATCTTGCATTAACTTAAATTCAAAATCTACTGCTGTGGAAGACTTTGTTGTTTTTAGGGATGGTGAAAAGAAACATCTGTATATGGGGTAACAGGCAGATTCTGCTTATATATAAACATGAATAAAAAAGTAAGAAGAAACTTGTATCATAATTTAACAGAAGGGTTGCTCCTAAATATTGGATTGGAAGTTATTTATCTCACAGTGCAGGAAATCTGGCAGTGATAAATGTATTTCCTTACTGTTGATTTATAAAATTATATTTGATTCAAATATGTGTAGTGCCTTTATTTAAATTTGGCTTCAGTCTTTTAATGGTTATAGTTCCTCATGTGGCCATTACTGTCAGGAAGATCTGTATCAGCTGCAAGAAGTGGCTGATGTATTACGGATTTTTTAAATTACCATTAACATTAATACAAATGCTACAGTCATGAAAATTTCAATCTATTTTAAAAAAAAAAAAAAGCCAAGGAAACCTCAAACAGCAAAAATCCTAACATGCAATATAGTATTCTCTAGACTGTTTTAAAGAGAGGCAGACTGTAATGGTATTAGGCACAACTGTTAATGTGATAAACATATTACCATCTGTGCTGATGCTACCTGGAAAAAACCCTGTTGTTTCCAAATGATCTGATGGTGCCAATACACACTCCTGGGAGCTGTGATAAAGGCTCACATACAAGTTGTGAGAGTGTGAGGTGAAGATGACTAATCTCAATTTCTAAAGCTATTTGTAACAACTCCTGGAGAAAAAAGAGACCCAGTTCCACAACTTCTTTCTTACTGGGACTTGTGTATCAAAGGCTACAACTAAAGTATGTGTGGATGTTCTTGAGAAATGGTTTCACCGCATCCAGACTGCAGTCCTACTGTGATGGGTCTGCTACAAATTCAGATTAATGCCAACATTTTATAGTTGCTGCTACATCGTAGTTTGCCCTTACAGTGAGGATTTGCCTTGAAAATTGACCTAACTGCTAATGGGCTGGATCCAAGCTGCCTTCACAGACTGGTACCTACTACCACCACCTCTGTCAGTGTTCCCAGCTCTTGGCCACCGCTAGCCGTAGGCAGCACTTGAACAGCTGCAATGAAACATCTGCAGATTTTGCTGTGGATTTGTGTGTAGTGTTGGGTTAACAGTTGGACTTGATGATCATAGAGGGCTTTTCCAACCCCGACAATTCTGTGGTTCTGTATAATACAGGAAAAGAGCGGACATAGTTGCATTGGAGATAGGTAACTCAAGGTACAGACTGAGCAGAAGAAATTACTGAAAATTGGTTCAGTAGCTTTTATCTGCTGAGATACTGAGCCCAGGCTGCTCAGGAGTCCAGTGACTGTGTACACATGTCCTCATCTAACCCAGGGAAGCAGAATTTCAAAATAGATTTGAAACCATTTTGTTGCGTTGTGGCTATGGAGCAAGTGCTGATGATCCGAGCAATTTTTCAAATCTCGGTTTACGTCACTTAGCTGGAAGTCTAAGAAAGGTTCCAGTCTCTTGAGCCTTGCTCACTTTTGGCTTCAAACAGCTGTAAAGCTAATGGCCAGAACCATGCTGGAAAATGGTCAGTTTGTTTGGCATGTTGTAAATAGGATTGTTAGCAAATAGTGTATAATGTTATGATTGCATCCTACCTCTCACTCAGAGTCTTTGTGATTACTGAGCTGGTAGAAATGGCTTTTTTTGCCTGGTTTTGGCATTTGTTCATTTGCTTGCTTTTCCTGTGTAATGTACATACTTCTTGTGCAGAAATTCTGGAAGTTGTAGGGAAAGGGAAGCTTCAACAATTCACTTTCAAAATAACACTAAATCAGAGCAAAAGACTTAAGAAGTACTGGTAGCCTTAATGTCTTTTTTGACTGGTCATGAATGTAATTTAAAAACATACTATTTGAGTTAATATACAAACTATATGAGAATGTTGATGTTTGTCTTTAAGGTGACAATTTGCCTTGGATTTTTAGTGTTCAGTAGTGTTGTGATAGTACATGAACCTCTGTAAAGCGTTCAGCAGACTAGATTGTATAGTTTGAAGCCAGCAAAATGGTTCTGGACCAAGCCCAGGACAGAAATAAGTGTGCTGAGGCTACAGATGTGTTTGTGTGTGTATGCGTTAATAGTGACATGTAGCCTCAGTAGAAGCATTGGGTAAAATAACTGTGGCATGAGCTGGGAATGTTGACTTAAGGCCTTCAATCCTGTCTTTAAAATTTAGCTTATTTCTCATGTCACGGAAGGAAACTGTCCTGCTCAACTTAGAGAAGATGCAGTGGCCTCCTTTGCAGATGTGGGATGGGTTGCTGAAGAAGAAGGAGAAGTCTCTACAAGGTTCAGGTATGTTTCTCAGATCTTCTCTCTGAACTCCTTAACTGAGAGGAAGGAACCTCACTTCTCTGCAATGAGAAGCTGTTGTGCATTGCAGTTAACTGAGGGCACCTGAATGCTGGGACAAGAGAGAGGGAAGAGCCAGAGGTAGGGTCTTGAAAAGAAGTAGTAGAAGTTAGACTAACAGAATTGTGAAAGAAGGACTGGTTTGAAAACATACAGGAGATTGGCTTTATACAAGGAAGACTGTGGGTTTTATTTATTTATGTATTGCAAATAGTTCCTTGCAGTAGCTTCAAGCATCCTTGTCCCCTCAAAAACGGCTGCTGTGGTGTGACAATTGCCAACACTAATTCGCCAGCTCTGAGATATGGGGCAGAACTGCACAGCTTCCTCATTAGCAGCAATGGTCATTTTGACAATCCAGTAATTAGCACGTTGTTTTTCACCTTTCTAGTTAAGGCTCTGCAGTCTGTTAAGTACAACTGTAAAATTGTGGTTGGTGTTTCATCTCTAATCTTCATAACGAAAACAGGCAGGGAAGCATGTGAGCACGTGTGTCCAGAATGGTGGGATAGGTACTGCTGTGTTGGACCGAGGGTTCTACACAGCACTGTCACTGCATGAAGCAGGTTGGCTGAAGGGATAAGTTCTCTGTTCCATCCTACTCAAATTGCTGCTCACATTAGCCAGGAACAAAAGTACAGTTCTGTAGTGCAGAGGAGCTTTTTGTTTTAAAAAAACTAACCTTCCAGAGAAGAGCAGAAATGGTTGGCTTCAGAGATTACTGGAGGATACTGTTCTTAATTTGAAAGCATGAAATAGGTTAGTAATGACTTAGATACCCTCCAACATGACTTGTTACAGTGAAGCTTTGCATAACAAACATTCTGGCACTGCCGACATTGATTTCACAAACTCAGAAGGGAGTCACAGAAATCAACACTTGTTTTGGAAACACTATTTGTGAAGTCCATTTGATACAAAGGAAATTAACTGCCCAATACTAGTTTTGTTTGCATAGAAACATTTTGTTTAAGGACTGACCCGTAAAGTTATTATGTTTAATGGAGACAACAGGGAGAATAGCTCTTTGGTGCTTCAAAGAACCAATTACGAAAGATGTAGGACTTGCATACTTGCTGAAACGTCTGCCTGGGAAGCGGGGAAGGGGGACAGATGGATGTGGGATGGGACTAAAATAATCCTGCAGATATATAGTGACCTTAAGGCAAACAGCTTATAATGGAGCATGTAAGTGAATTACTTAGCAAATAGGAGTATTTCAATGTGCACTTTTATTATGTCTGTGCACAGTATCAGTAGTGGAGCTAGTATACATTAGGTGTTTTCCAGGCTTTTGAAATTCTGTTTCGACAAGATCACATAGGTGTTACTGTTAAATATTTATTCACACTATAATTCAGTAAACAGTCTTGCAGGCATCGTTTTTTTTCTGTGAATGCAGTTTTGTAGAGGAAGCAACTCAATGACGAATCATTTTTCCCTTACCCCTAGTCAGAGCAGTAATGACAACGCAGGCATAATATTTTTCTACAGTGTTAGATTCCAATCAAGACATTTCCTTAAAATACTAAAACCTGCCTTCTAGAAACTTTAAAGGAGCAGAATCGCTAAATAACAAAGGGTATTTTCTGCTCAGAGCAGTAATAAAGAGTGAAGTGACCATTGGCTCCTTCCACCTTAGGGAGAGCAGGGAGGTGGCTGCTGTAGGAAGTATTCTGTTTTCAGCTTTAGTTGCTCTCTATTCCTGTCTAGGTAGCAACACCTAAATTTTATCATCCTTGATAACATTCAATTCTCTTTGATCAAATTTATGCAAGTTGTGGTGATGTTTTCTTTCAGTGTCATGGAAGACTCAAACCTGTATCTACTCCTGGTTTGAGGTGGGAGTTCATTCTAGCCTTAAATCTTGGTTCTTGCTTTAGGTCTAGCACAACTGCAGATTTAACGTGATGAGAATCCACAACAGCTTAATCCATGCGTCCAGAGTGATGGAGCACTTGGGCTGTATTAGTCTGGAGCCTCTCTACACATTTCAAAAAGTCCTATCACCAGCTCCCTGTGCTTACTCTCATGTTTGAATAAACAATGGAATCCTGACATGCCTGAGAAGTTTTGGGATTGAATTTAAGGAGGATTGAGGAGTTAAGTAATGTGGTCATATTTTGCAGTTTTAATGTTTATGATAATTTGTTGTCATCAATCCCTATAAGTTCTACTTACAGTATCGTGAATAGTTTGTATTGGAAGGTACCTTTAAAAGCCATCTAGTCCCAGCCCCCTGCAATGAGCAGGGACATCTTCAACTCAATCAGGTTACTCAGATATTGAGATAAACCATTTGACAATGTTGTTGTCTTTCTAAGGGCTTATTTGACTTACCTGAGCAGTTGTTCCATAGTGCCTCAGTGTTTAACATGGCTTGAGCTTTGGTGGGTAATAAAGAAGGGCAGCAGTGTTGCATTTTCTTTTGAGAAGAGGAGGAAAGGTCATGGACTCTTTAAAACTGTAAGACTTTTTTTTTCTATATAGTTCTAATTATTGTGTTAGGAAACTAGATATATGACCCTTGCTCGTCTACTGATAAGCAGCCTCTGCATCACTAAGCTGTTTCACATACTCTGCATTTCCGACATCACTAGACTTGGGGATTGTCCCTTCAGAAGTCAAAAAAGTACAAAAAATACTCTGTGAAACTAATAAACTCTTCCTACTTCAAAGGAATAAACAAGTGACTGTTTGCAGCCCATGGGGGAAAAATGGTGGTATTTGGGGGCAAAAAAATAATTTCAATTCCAATAAAATATACAATAGGTATGAAATAGAGAAATAGATTGGGGTGAGGGGGAATGTATTCCTTTTTTCTTCTGAAGTGAAGGATTCTACAAAAAGCTGGTCTGGAGAAGAAAAGAAATACAGATAGTGATGCAAACAGAAAGGATGAGAAGCTCTTACTTACTTTAAGCTACATAAGGTGTCAGTGGAAGTGATTTGTGTAAAGAGATTTTTGAAGTCAGGTCTTCAGCTTGTATTCCTGGTTTCTTGGTAGCATTGCTTTAGCTTTTATCTATTACAAAGTCTTTAAAATACTTGTGTTATTTTTGTTACAGATCAGAAGTTTGGTCACAAAAAGCCCAGCCTTCCTCAGGGGAACTACATCATTCTAGGAGGTCCCCACGCAGACAAGTATCCTTACAAAACCCGCCAGAAGAAGAACCAGTGCCCAGGAGCACCGTGATGGCAAATGAAGAAGCACTGCAGAAGATCAGTGCTCTAGAAAATGAACTGGCCACTTTAAGAGCACAAATAGCCAAAATTGTAACCTTGCAAGAACAGCAGAACTTGACAGCAGGTATTAAATTTGCTGTACTCTTGGCCAAAATTAGTTAATGGATTGGTCCCTTTTATAATTAATACTGTGCTAATTCATTTTTGTGAGACACTGCAACACTGAGCACTTCTCCATATTGTTTTTGTTAGTTTGGTAGACAGCCGTGGCACACTAACCAAGGGGTACAGAACAGGTCTTGAAGACAAGTGACCTGACAGATTTTCTGTATTTTCTAGTATTCCAAAAGCCTTCATGTCTGTGTGTTAGTCTGCCAGAGTTCTGAATCTGTGAATGAGAGAAGTATTAAACAGCTTTCAGAGCAAAGCTCATGATAAACATGATGGCTTAAACCAAACTAAAAGAATGTAACTTAATTACTAGCACTGAAGTCTTTCCATTCAGGCATGAAATAAGCACTCTGATATCATTAAGTATTCATACAAGATGCTAATTATACTTTTGGAATATGTAATATATGTAACAAGTAACAGAAAAGGCAATTAAGTGTTTACTGGAATCATCTCTGGGATCAGACACACCGTCCATATGGAACCAGAAGTGGTGCACCATTTCTGGCAGTAAACAGATTAGTTCTTTTCCTGAATCTCTTTCTCCTCTTTTCCTCACTTCTAACTGCTTTCCAGTTTTAAGTCTTCAAAGATTAGTGGGAGATGGCCCTTGTCGACTGCAGATGACAGGCATTTGGTTTTAACTCCTTGCTAAGGTCACTTAGCAAGTACAGTTTTGCCTATGTTTGTGTATAAAATCATATTCCGATTCTTCAGACACTCTTGTTTAGCTTTTGTCTGTGAACTGCTAGTAGTTTCTTTATTTTTCTTGACCTGCCCATATTCAAAACTATGAAATAGTTTTAAGGATCACATAGTTTCACTCTTGGATTTTAATGGTGGGGGGGGAACGGGGGTGTGTGAAATAACTAATAATTTATTTTTATTTTTTTTTTCTCTTTACCTCTGTTTATTAGGGAAGGTAAATTTTATTTTATCATCTTGACCTCCCTCTTGTGGTAGAACGTGGTAATGACGCTGTGTCTTTGCCAGCACGTAAACAGAATAGACTCCTGTGTATTATCTGTATATACATACCTTTACACACTTTATAACCCAAGCTTCAAAACTCGGATTTGATATGGTTTTCGTGATTTCTTTAAACGTACATTTGAGCAGAGGTTTCTTCATTTATTTGTCAGGTTATTACTGCTATTACATTTTTAACACAAATTTTTACCTAAACTGTACAGGAAACTCGAAATCAAGATTATTGTGAGAATCTCAATCTTCAGACAGATGATTAGCTAAAAATCCTTAACATCAGAGACCTGGTATGAGGTTCATCCTGGGTGCTGTTTGAGCTCTGAAATTTATGTTTAAAAATCTTGTATGGTAATTTTGTATTTGTGATGATAAGCAGGAAGAAACATTGCTCATGTTTGGCAGATTGTGACTTCCAGCTCAGTACCTGCCTCTCAGAAGAAAGTGAAATACCAGTAACAGGAGCAGAACATGGCCCTGAGATGAGCTCAGTTGGTTAGAGCACGGGCTAATAATGCCAAGGTCTGATCCCCATATGGGCCCTTAAGAGTGGGACTCGATGATCCTTGTGGGGCTCTTCCAACTCAGAATATTCCGTGATAACTAAAAGATGTCGTGACATCCATCCCACTGCAGTAGACATGAACGCCCCTAGAATTTGAACTGCGAATTTAAAGGATGTTTGTCAGTCTTCAAGAAGGATGTTTATGTGGCTTTTCAGCTTAGGTGGTTTAAGAATTAAGAAGTTATGTGACAATCTAAAGGTGGCAGAGGGGAGACAATTGAAGTTATTACAGTGATGTTCTTACCTGGGCACTTGTGACATGCAAAGGGGAGTTCCAAGTAAACTGACGTGTAACGCTCATTTCATTTGTAGTTGGGTCAAGTCCACTTGCTCCAGCTGCTGTCCCTGCTGCACCTCCACCACCGCCACCTCCTCCTCTGCCACCACCCCCTCCCTCGGGTCTGCAGCAGAGCAAGTCTGCCATTGATCTCATTAAAGAAAGGAAAAACAAAAAAACGAACTCTGGCCAGAGTGTGATGGAAAACGGGCCAAAGAAGTCTGAAGTACCAAACATGCTAGAAATCCTCAAAGACATGAACAGTGTGAAACTACGCTCGGTGAAAAGGTAATAAATATAAATAAGTATCAATATACTAACATTTGCATTAATGATTTGTTTTTATGACTTGGAACTACCTCAAGGTGACACAGCTGCCGATGTAACATCTGACAAACAGAATGCAAAAGCATTCACAACTGGTTAAGTTTTTGACTGTGTTAATGCTTCTCATTTTCTTTTCTAGATCCTCAGAAGGTACAAAACCTAAAGTGGCTGACCCTGCAGATCCTGCAGCATTAATAGCAGAAGCTCTCAAAAAGAAATTTGCTCATCGATACCGAAATGACAGCCAAAGTGAAACAGAAAAAGTGATTCCAAAGACTGAAACAAAGACACAGACTGAGGTAGTTCTGGTGAGTACTGGGATTCTGAACACATGCTTGGATTAAATTATAGTTGTGAAAACAAATGTATATCTTTCTGCCAGCAGTTACCCACAAATTAGTGTCCCAGTCCACAAAACTCTCTAAAGTACTGCTGATATGCCAGGAGTTGTGGCAATCCTATGTTTTGCTGCCAGACCTGCACCTACACTTTAAAAATTAAAGGATTTTTAAATATTAAAAATCTTAGGACTATGTGCTGTCTTGGCCCTAGGTTTAAAAAGTCCTCTTACAGTTTTGTCGCCTTTTTTTTTTTTAAACAAGTGTTTTCTGTTGCCACAAATGTGATATTCTGAAAACTCTGTTGCTAAGGGCTCATGCTGGAATCAAATATGAACTGAGTTTGCCTGTTACTAGCAACTTAACTATGCAGACAGTGGAGGTGAAACTTTGAAGCAGGACCCTGAACCATGTCACCATTCCTAGAAATGCAGAAAGCAGATTGTTCATAATGCCTGCAGGATCTTGGTATAGAGAGTTTCTTCTAATAATTGGAAATGCCGAGTAAATAAAAGCAGTTTCTTAATAGTGTGAGAATGTTAAAGTGAAACTGTATTTAAAAGCCACATCGTGGCACAAGTTAATGATGACTTCTATTTCAGATTGATTTGAAACTGAAGATGTTTTTAAGCAGTGAATGTTCAAGATACAAGTTTCTAGCCATGTACACTTAAAAAACAAGCTGGTATAGATCAGTTTTGTTTGTAAGCAATCCTTGAAGCCTTGTGCTATGGAGCCTTTATACATTTGAAAAAAAATGCAGATAAAGCTCCAAAAGCTGGATCCCCTCTGAATTGAGTTTTAAGGAAAATAACATTCCCAAGCCACAAATCTCAGGACTTCTGAGTACTTCTGCTAATTGATGTTGACTTACTTGCCTTCTGGTTTTGGCCTTTAAAAGGTGTATTTCTGTAATGTTCAGGCTGTTCTTCACAACTGAAAGGCTAGATATTCCCTGGAATTAGTCACTTTTTTCCCCAGCATCTCTGGGGCTTTAAGGAAAAGAACAGAAGTTGGCCATGTTTATTTACACAGAGGTTTTTCATGACTTTCTAGTTTCAGAATTTCCAGTCCACATTTTGAGATCAAGGATCAAGTACTCAAGAGCTAAGGAAAATGCAGGTTTTTGTTAGATGATAGAGCATTGATCTTTAATGAGCTAATAAAAATCTATCCCTCAGTTATTTACCAGTATGTACCTTCTTTGTTAGATCAAACTTGTATGATATCTTTGTGTGATCATTCTGAAAAGGACTTGCACAAAAAGGCAAAGTAGAGTGAGGACAGAAATACTGTAAAACTGGTGCTAGAGCAGTTGGTAGTCAACTTGTAAAGATAACTGCATCTGTCTTATCTTGCTGTGGCAGAGTGAGCTAGTCAGAGCTGCTCCAGCAGGTCATTAGCTGCCTCATCTGAGCGATTTCAGCCAACTGCTGACGCAAGTTTTCCTTTACTTTGTGAAATCCACACACAGAGGAGCAGGATCATAGAGGAAATTATCTCTCCCCAAGTTCTGCTTTTACTTACAACTTGGATGGATGGTAGTTCGGCAAGGTTTCTGTTGAAAGCAATCTGAACATGTTTCTGGTTTCCTTTTCAGTTTGGGCCGCACATGCTGAAGTCCACAGGAAAAATGAAGACTTTAATTGAAAAATCCTAGTGAATTGAGATCACTACGCAAAAGACTGTTGAGCTCTTTTCTCCGAAATACTTTGTGTTGCAATTAGCACTAGTACTGAGTGGTCTCTTACAGCACAGAAAGACCCAATGTGAAGTAGAAGTGAGGCACTAAACGTGTTGGCATGTGATTTGCCAAGGGGAATAAATGGGACCATTATACTCAGGTATTAATTTTGCATTCAAGCCTGGCTGTCCACTCAGATTTATGTGGTGGGTTTAGTTTATTAACACTAAGTTATATATACAGCATTCTTTGTGCATAACTGACCATCTTAAAAATCTGTGTACATGTTAATGATGATGGTGATACACCCTTAAGTTAATATCAGTTATTTGAGCTCTACCTGTAACTTGCTCTACAATGTGTAACTTAATACTGAAATTTTCATGTTGAAGTCTTTCTTTTAAATTTAACTTAAGCAAAATTTTAGCCCAAAGAAAACCTAGAGACACTTTGCTTCTTAGTGAAACAAAGGAAAAACTTGAATCTGCTGCAGAGGTCAGCTAAATTTTAAGTAGTCGCACATTTTTGTGCAGGGTTGTTTGTTTCAAATGAGCTTGCAAGGCTAAGAGAGTAAAACCTGCTTATCATCATCCTGTGGCCATTATAAAAAGTGCAGGACAAGTGAGTAAATCATGCTGTGGGAACCTCTGTGAATAGGCAGTCCAGTGAATTTGAAATAGCCAGTAGATAGCAGCAGAGTAAAATAGTAAGAGAATATGTGTTAATTAGAGTAGAAACAGTGTCGGTAAGAAAACAAAGGTCCAAAGTACTGTGGGGTTCACCTCTGCTGCTCTAAGAGATGCTTGTAGACACCTTTCTCCCCAGCTGTTTTGGGTCCCTGGATAAGTTTCTGGCAGCTGGGGCCTGCACCATACCCTGGTGGGCCTGTTTGCAGGGAAGACATGGGATAAGCTGTTGCACATAACCTGTTTTCCAAGGAAAGCCCTTCTGAGGCTTCCCCATAGCAGTTATTTGCTGCCAGACCTGCACCAACCACCTGAGCTCATGGCTCCAGCCACAGATGTAGAAAAGGCTCAAGCTAAACATACAAAAAAGCTGTTCAGGAGCTCAGAGCTACAGCTTAGCTACACAGTCAAATGTGAAGCCAAGCTTTGCTCTGGCCATAGATGGGAGTAAAAAAAGCTGGGCCTGGATATTTCAGTGCTCTAAGTTGATCCTGGCTCCTGGGACAAGTACAGCTGCCCCTGGGAGCTTCTGTTTTCTAGGAAAAGACAAAAGCAGCACTATTTAATAAAGAGAGCTGAATGACAAGGTTACTGGAGATGAAGCTTTGCTGCTTGTAACTGGAATGTAGGTTGTACAATGGAGGAGGGTGTTTTCTGGGGTGGAACTTGAAATGGTGTTAATATGTACACAATGTAACTTCCTTCCAAAATGTTCTACCATTGCTCTTACTGACAGGCCATTCAATCCTTGAGTTCTTTTAAATGACTTAAAACCAAAATTAACTTTCAAAAAGGTGTTTTAAAGTTTTATATTTTATGCTCTATTGCCACTATATAAAATTAAAAGCAGTTAAAATAAAGACGGCATATTTGATTTGTGGTACTCTACAAATAATAGCAGCCACAGTACAGTTTACATTCTGTTACAGTGTAAATCAATGTAGTGACAACCTACTTCCCTCTCCTCCAGCATTGGTCTGCTTACCTTGCTGTGCACCAGGAGTGACAGAGTTAGTCTAGAAAAGCCCCACACTGTTACTTCAGTTACATTCAGATTAAACAACAACAAAATAAAGGGTATGAGGAACCAGTAAGAAGTTTATGCCTCACCACAAACGTAGCAGGAAGGTACTTGTTTAACATCCCCTCGTACAGTTAGTTCTCCTGGCAGTCCAATCAAATCATTAACACATAAAATTCAGGATATCATGTGACTTATTAAACTAGGCTAGAGCATGAGAAAAGTCCACACCAGGCATTGCCTGATTGAACTCAGGTATCCAATGCCCAGAAATGAGGTGAGCCTTATCACTGATGTAAAATTACTGTAAAAGAAATGCCATCTGCACAAGAAAATAAACCCACAAAGCTCACATCAAATAACTTACTTTATACTGTACCCTAATTTGTATCTTTCTACTTGAAATCTTTTACACACACAGTGCCACTGCCCACAGTGAAACATCTCAAGTGCTCAAACTAAGGCCATCCACTCAGTGGGCAGAGAGGCCTTAGACATAACCTGAGGCCTCTTTGTCTGTGAACAGTGCTGGGAGTGGATCTGTGAATTAAGACAGTCTGTGGTGGGGGCCTGGCCCCCATCCCCTCACATTTCTGGGCTCCCGTGGGCTGTGAGTGGCCGTGGTGCTTTAGGGACCCTGCTCCTGACACACTGAGCTCCCACGTGAAACGTTTAGGCTGCAGGAATGTTGGAGTTCAATGTAGATTTGTAGAAAGCATTGCTAGACAAGTCAAAAAAAAAAAAAAGCCTTTTTTTTTTTTTTTTTTTACTTTTTTAATTCAGTCCCATGTCAGAACCTTCCATGTACACTAAGAGGTGAAATTAGAACCAGTCTAAATCCAGTCTGGTAGGAAAAGACAGAGATGCCCCTTTCCAGGAAAGGTGGCTTAGAACAAAACTACTCACGTTTCGCTCTAAGCACCTTGACAAGCTGTACTGATTCCTGTCAGAGCAGAGAACAGCAAATGGCACAATGTGAAAGAATCACAGGCTCTTTATAAATACTGTATTGAAATACTGCTATATACCTATCTGTAAATCTATTAATCTTAATTTGCATTAGATATTAAAATGTGCTTATAAATACCCTGCAATGAGCAGTAAAACTTAAAATGCAGAGGCTCTTTAAACCAAGTCACATTTTTTACAAACACGCACCACAGAAGACATCATCAGGTACTGATTTTAATGGTCATTTTGAAAACAGCTGCAGTCCTGGCACATGTTTTTACTCGAAACAGACACTACCCTCCAAGAAGGATGCAG
>VZRE01007304.1:0-20089 GCA_013396775.1 Cephalopterus ornatus | reverse complement strand
CCTCACCCCGCCCCCACGGATCGTGGCACTTAACCTTGCAAAAAAATTTTAGAAATCAATAAATATATATATATATGTATAGTATTTATGATGAGACCCAGTGCCAGTGAGGTTGGAACCTTGAACGAAGTTAGCCTAGTATAAGCAAAATGAATTATACTAGGATGTACAAAAGATAAATTACTTTCAATACAGGAAGGAAGGATTTTTTCATTAACTGTATGAACAACAGGAGAAAATTATATACTACCTTAAAAGACAGAACAGACTTATTTGATAGTATCTGAAAACCCTTCATAGATTATACATGAAACTACTAATGACACTTTCAATGCACTGAAATAACAGGTTGCATATAAGGAGAGCTCAATCAGGATTTACTGTTGTCATCCCTCTTGCCAGCCCAACAACTTGCCAGGATAACAAATACAACCTAATAAAATTATATTTGCTGGCTTCGATTTCTAAAACAAATATGTCATCTTTTAGACTTTTACTACATGATAATAATGAATCTTTTACTACAGTGATGAATGATAGCTCAAATTATTTCATATGAAACTAAAACACAGTAACGTTTATAGAAGTTGAAAGCATAAAGAGTAAAGAACATAGAATCTTTCTGCCTTTGTATAAATCCATTTTAGAATGGAATGTAGTCTCCAATACTCAAAGTTCACCACTGTCTCAAATTCTGTGGGACAATTTCATACCATTCGTAAGAACTTACAATGGTGTCTACACTAGGCTGCTTATTCTGTTGTTTTTCCAGAGCTATCACAGAGTCTCCAGCTGCCCTAGGGTCAGACCTTAATACCTTAGATTTTATTTAACAATAAAAATAAGATTATTTGTAGGTTCTTACACTATGAAAAGATCTACAGAAGACCGGGTGCATACCTCCACTGAGTCCCAAAAATATTTATTTGTAACTGTAGCAGTAGAACCTGAAATTGCAAGTATTCTTTATGCTTCTATACTGCTGAAGATGTCTCTAAATATTCCCACTACAAGCATTAAGTAATAACAGCTAGAATAAATATTAATGTATTGCTGTGTAGCAACAACTATACTCTTTCATAGCATAAATCCTCCCAGCAGAGGAGTGATTCCAAGTAGCCAATCCACATTCTTGACTCAAGAGGTGTGTCAACTCTTCTTGTTTTTAAATATTGGATCACATGTGCAAAACAAACTTGTACAATCCAGGGAAGTTTCACATGTAAGCGAAAAATTGAGATCTGTTGTTTAAAAAAATTATCAAGTCTGTTTACTTACAAACTTATGTTCAATGTTCAGGATTTGATGCAAAGAATTTGCTATAAAAACAGATAAGTAGTTCAGGGACCAGATTTAGATTGCACATTTGCCACAGATCAAAGGTTTTCTAATGCTACTTTTAAAATATTATTTCTACATAATTCTATTTTACACAGTTCTTGTTCTAAGTGCTGGGAACTTTTAAGCCATTTGGGATATGGATCATATATGTTTTTCTAGTAATATCAGCACTGTGAAAACCCCATCACAAGGTAAAAAAATACTGCTAACCAGATACAAATATTTATCCACAGAATCACAGAATAACTGAGATTGCCAGTGACCTCTGTTCAGTCCAACATCTCCGTTCAGTGAAGGCCACCTAAGGAAGGTTGCCCAGCATCATGGTAAGGCTGCTTTTGAACATTTCCAAGTACAGAGATTTCACCACTTCTCTGGACTTCCCATTCTATTTCTCCATAAAGATTTGCTTAATTTACTGACTTGTGAGAGATGTGTTAGTTAGAGAAAAAAATCTTGTTATGGCCTGTAAAACCATGTTAATTCAGCTCCTGAGATGAATTCGAAAACAAAGGCTAGTGCCAGCTTAAGTTTCTACTTCTAATTTAGATCACAGTTAAAGCCATCCAGTGAAGGAATGAAGGCAGGAAGGAAGGAAGGAAGGAAGGAAGGAAGATCATCACTAAATTAGGCAGTTTGCGTATTTAATTATGCAGTTTAAGTTATCAATGCTCAGCACTTCTGACTATAGGATTCTGGACTTCTAGTTAAAATTACATATGAAACCTAGTGACATTTTTCATATTTAAGAGGCATTCATTTCAGTTATGAAACTAATTTTATTTCCTTCTTTCTACCGACTTGGTCTGCTGATTTTTCTTTTCAGTTTTGATAGGTTACTGCTCAACCCTTAAAGAACTACAGCTTTCAGTGATTCTATCTACATGGACCAAAAAAAAAAAAAATCAATGTAAGGTAAAAGTATCTTTTTACAATAAGACATAAAAGAATGAAATTATCAGTACAAAAGTATAAACTTGGAACTGTAGACTTAATGTGTCACAGAAAACCTACACTTCAAGTTTATTAAACTTTTATGGAAAACAGGCATAAGTGTGTCTTTCAGGTACTGTTACAATGTAAAATGCATGTATTTTGATGTGTTTGATGTCTTCCTCAGTTTTTATACTATCAGAAAGGATCACTGCTTCCTGATTAACACATATTTCAAAGTGATTAGTTTGCTTATTCCTAGTTATTTTCACACAGCTAAAAACAAAAGGCAAGGGCCATTAGGAGTCAAAATATTTTTGCTCCCCAAAAAGCTCATTTCTTACTAAAACATGAAATTCCGCAGTTCTTAAGATCTTACATTGAGAAACTCTGAGAAAAAAAAGTAGTAAAAAATTAATTATGCATAATATGAGACATGGGAAATTATGTTACTGCAGTAGATAAAAATTTTCTTTTTAAGTCAAAAGGCACTGTAGTGGACATTGCCTGAAAAATTCATGTTTGAGCTACTGACAGTCTCAGTCATGTGAGATGTGCATGCATAAAGAACCAACAGATAAAACCTTTTCTCCTTCATTGTTTCATCATTTCAATGCACACCTTGCAGGATACACATATTTCCTTTTACACATAAGCATGGTGTGAACGTGTGATGAAGACTGAGACTAATTGAAGAGAAATATTAAGAATTCATCAAATTAGGCTACATTTATAACTCTTTTTACCAGAAGCTAATGTCTTGTCCATTGCAGTTGCAGTCACCATGTTAGGATATGGACTATAGCTACAGAAATTTTAAGCATCACCCTCTGTTCCTAAGGCATAGGATAGCAGTCCAACTCCCCAAAGTTTAACAAAAGCTAATCAAAGTATCTGGCAGTGTTTAAGCAAATACAGAGCAAGTTTTAATTACAATTTCTGGGCTACTGAAGAGGAAAGTGTTCACGTGAATAATTAGAAAATACAATTGTATATTCACTGGAAGTATTGCTTTAGTGATTTCTAAGCTGGCACTGGGGCATGTTTAAATGACACAGAAAATATGCCTTTACTACAGAGGAAAACAAGGCTGAGTAAGTTTCAAAAAAAGGTTCAAAACACCTTTCGCTGACCTGTACCAAGAAGAAAACTCAAAAATAAAATGGGAAAAAAAGCTTTGCCCTCAGCTATTAAAAAAGCTGAATTTTTGAATACCTTTGCACTCTCTTTCAGTCCAATCAGTTCAAAACACCAAAATTCATCTCATCTGCCAATTCAGAGGTTTATTTAGCAAAATATTCAAGAGATTTGTGTCAAGTAATATAATAACTAACTAAAAGAAAATGTACGGTTCACCAGTTTCCTTGTCAGATGGCTTTTTACCACGTGTGACTGAGGATCAGGGTATTTTTTTCTTACAGACTTTCCTAATGCAATTCAAAGACATGAAAAAATCTTAGCTTCTGCTTGCTTACTTATGCTTATTAGTTCACATAATGGGTGAGATGTATACATGCATACACATGAAATGATATATATATGAATATATATATATATTTCATACATATGAAATAATGCCCTTTAGCTAAGTCTGGCCATTTACTAATTTTGCTAAATATATGAATAAATGAAAACTGTAGCATTCTAATCACTAAAGCAATTAAAAAGTATCACTCTGGTTTTCACCCACATACTTAAAAGCCAACCTTTTAATGTGTTCTCATTTTAAAAATATGAAATTGCTCTGAAGGTTTTCAATATCATTAGACACTCAATGGCTACAAGACAAAACATTGTATCAGAAATATAAGGATTTTAACCTTCATCTTAAAAAAATACTGAATTTTTTATTGGAATTATTAGAAAAAATAATTATACTGTGAAACTTACATACAAACTAAGCATCATAAGGCAGGCTGGATGGGGCCCTGAGAAACCTGATCGAGTTGAAGGTGCCTGTGCCTATGGCAGAGAGGCCGGAACTAGATGATCTTTAAGGTTCCTTCCAACCCAAACCATTCTACAAGTCTATGCTCACACATTCAACGGCCCAGTTAAGACAAAAACATCTAGGAAAGACCACACTACAGATGACTCATATCTACTTAGCATTCTCAAAAAAATGATTTGTTAGCAAAAATTATGGATGAGTACATGTTACAGAATACACACATGACCCTCAAAGGATATGAGTTGTTCAAACCCTCAAATACAGAATTTTACTCCCATAATCATGCTTTCAAAACTATAGACCCCCGTTCTTTTCTTCTGGTTCAACCAAGGAAAAGCCACCAGATAAAGACACAGATTGAGAGTTTCAGAATAATATTCAATTTGGCACAGAAATATACCCTGAAGAGCATGCATTGTATGCATGCACACTATGAACAGGAATATTTCCATTATGGAGCTTTGGAACTTGGTTCCTAATCTGATGGCTAAAAAGTAGTTGTAAAACTACAGCTTTCACAACAGATACTAAGTCTTTGTTCTCCTCTGCTTTTTCACATCATTGCAACTTGCTACTTTAGTCTTTGTTCCTTGTTAGGTATACACTCTTGCACAGTTTCCATCTGGCTTCAATTCAAGTGCACAAGCATCAGCTACGTTTGTCAGTGCAGTGGTGTACACGTACTCACACCAACAACGTGATTCTGCTTAGTTCAGGTGGCGAAGAATTCTGTGAAAACCAAACTGACAAACAGATGTATGTAAACATGATTTTTTTTTAAAACCTTTTTATTTTAGTGTCCAGAATATTGTAATTTTCTAACGTTTGTAAACTATACACATTGTAGTCAAATATTATATGACTACTTCCACGAGCTCACACTGTTCTAATATCATGGTAAATATAACAAATATAGGTACTAATGAAAAGCTTATATGCAGTATAATTAATCATAAATAAAAAGACTTATTTATTCCAGTGATATTGTATACATTATTTTGTAAAAACTAAGTATATTCCTTAACTTCTCTCTTATTTTCTGCTCCAAAATAACAATTCTTTTCATAGAAAAAATACTATTGATTACACTCATACTATTACTATTTTCTGTACTTTACAAATTAATCTTACTAACTTGTAATATCGACTGGAAGGTTAGGTTCCAAAAAAGGAACACATTTAGGATTTAAATCCTTATTGGTTATAGCACTTATTAATCAGTGGTAATTTACATTAATGTAAAAACACTGATCCTTCTCTGAGGGCCCTCTCTTGTGAGTAATTTCATCCCCTAGCAGACATTATAAGATACATTAAGAACTGGCATTTCAACAAATGAGAATGGCTTGAGTCTAAGATAAATACCCAATGAATGACTAAATATAAAATGATTTTTTTTTTATATTGCAGTACCTAATTTAATTGCAATATTTAAGGATTCCCTCATATATTTCACTGAAGAAAATAAAGAGATCGGATTTCTCATGTGATATTTTTCATAGATGTCATTGTAGAAAATCTTTCTTCTACTGTCATGTGATACAGGGAATTCATGTGAGGATCTATTGTTAAGAGAAATTATGTGGAAAGAGTGTATATTTTCACTATATTAAAATAAAGCTAGAGTAACAAACAACTATTTCTCCAAAGGAGTAACTACAAGGAACAACTACATCCACATTTGAACTGAACTGTTCTTGAAATGACAGACTGAGGCATTTTTATACTAACAGATAGTTAGGGCGGAATTATCTCAATGTTCTTCCCACTTTCATGCAATTCTTACCTTCTAAAAATTATCTGTTAAGAGAAGCTGACAGAAACTAGATGCAAACCTCTCTGATTAACTGGCAGTGGTATTGCTCAAAGTGCTATCTATAAATTTAAATCTTCACCTACACAGAGACAAAAAGATAAGATCCTGAAGGTAGAAGATCTAAAAGAGGAAATAAAACCTCTGACTAATGAGAGAAAGTTGGGACAACTTAAAAACTTCAATGCATACAGACATGGTAACAGGCCAAGACAGAAATTATGAGTGGTTAAATCAAGACAAAATATTTTGGTCTATTTACTTGTCTGTTGTATAGTCAGTACATCTAGTACATCCAATATAATCCTATACAGCACAGTGGACATATTTTCTTTTCTTTATCTCAGTTTTCATTTCTGTAGAACATGTTGCCCACTACAACATGGGTCTGATATTCTATGTGTGAGAAATGGCACGAAAGAAAAAAAAAAAAAAACTGGCGAAAAATTCTCTACAAATAAATCAAGTGGACTTGTGTCAAAAAAGGAAGAAAAAGAAGTTATAGTTACATATGCTCTCCAAATTATGCCTTAAAGCTAGAAGATCCTCAGTTGCAATTCCTGGACGATGTTCCAGAATTCTGTTTTTCTGTGCAATCCATCTTGTGAGTCTTAATTTAAAAGTTCAACCAGCATCTAAGAAAACATTAAAATAGTAACCCAAATCCCTAACTTGAATATCATTATGGTTTAGATGCAGATTGTTTAATATTTTATTTTGAAGCACATCATGAATTACAAACTCATTCTGCATACTTTTTGTGAGACACTGCTATTCAGATAATATAATCGTCAACTGACATCTGACCAAATAAATTGGAAAACAAGAAAACTGAGAAAAGCTGTCACTGTAACATAAAATACGCTATCTACATTAAGCCTTGCCTAGCAGGAAAGAAAACTAGATTTTGGCAGTTGGAAGACTGTAGGATGAAAGGTGAAATGAGCGTCTGACTGTGATCAGATTACACAGATTACACAGAAGCAATTACTCCTGCAGTGCACCTAAGATTTTAATAGTGATTGGAAGAATAAGTAGAGAGAAGAAAAAAACACCAAAAAGAATGTCCTGTCCTAACATCAACAGGAAACAGCATAAAATCAAGGAATATCACAAGGACCACCAGAAGAAAAATATGGGAAGGACTCTTCCATGGACATATATAAAGTCTGCTTAAATCTTACATAACCACAGTTCTGCCTTTTTGTAAAATTCTTAATTTGTATTACATTCTCTTTTTCTGTGACATAACATCTCATTTTGTATTTCTTTGTACAGCTATGTTAATCCAAAGAAGCCCTTTGCCCTCAGTGTAGGAATTCGCTTGATTCCTCCTTTAAGAACAACCAATGAGTCATTTGAAAGCACTCCCTGTGTCACTAGTGAGGACCGACTCACTGGTGCCTGATGATTATCCCTGGTGATTCACTTTGGCACTTCACTTGGCCAAAAACTTGAGTGGAATCTGACACACTGCATAAAACAACTACTGCCAACTACACCACATGCTAAGAGAGGTTTGCCCAACTTCTCAGAACTCTGAACCAAATGTAGGCTGTGAATGTGCCTCACAAAAAAAAAAAAACCCTAAAAAATGGCAGAAACAAAAAGACATTTTCTGTACCAAAAGACCATTCTACAAACTGGAACAGAAAGTAGAATGACAATTCAGTATTTTGAACAAATTTATGAAACTTGAACACTTAAAATTGTAAGAGGCTGTATCCCTTTGTTGCTTAGTTTGTAATTTGTGTAAGGAGTATCTCCTGAAACAGTTTTGTACAAGAACTTTAGAAAGCTTAATTAATTTCAGCTGGTAGTAACAACTTTCAAAATATCTTTACTTACATGATTATTATTTTACTATTATTATTTTTACTAAATCAAGTGAAGGAACTAAAAAGGAATCACTGTGACTGCATGGAAAAAGTTGAGAAAGCAAACAGTTCTTCCTGAACAGTTCTTCCTTCTTTTACACCAAGAAGAAAAAAGAAAGTTTGCTTCTTGAGAAAATGTATTAAAAGTACTAATGGAGATATGATTGCAAGTCAGGTTGGTGGAAGCCTAAAAATGATCACTGCGAGATTTTAAGAAGAATTCAGTATAAGACTTTTACATAATTATACATGGTAGGTATACCCAAAAAAAAGAACTATTAGGAAGCATCCAGAAGCCTACCAGCAAAGGAGACAGATGCATTTCTTCTCAGAATGGGAGGATGTCACATATGTAGAGAGACAGTAAGCAAAGCCCGCTTACCACCAACTAGTAAATTTATCGCTGAATAAATAAGGCAAATGATTAAATTTGGGTGATTATAAAACACAACGTCTCTGCTTACTGAATTTATAATAAAAATAGGAAATACTGACTATATTGTCAATACAACCATTGAGAAAAAATGGATAAAGGAATATATCTAATAATTGAATGGACTGGAAAGTCTCAAAGGCACTAGGTACCGTACTACAAGCAATTAATTAGAAAGAATAAGGGACCGACAATTTCTTATTTTGAATTTTTCAGAAAAAGTAGCATCCATATCTCTGTTTCTGTTAGACTCTAACATGCATTATAAATAATTTCATGTAGTTCTATAATAGCATGACATAACATGATCATTCTTTGTGTTGACCTTCTGAATAGTTTGAACACTTTTCATAAATCTATGTTACTGGTGTTCAGGGTCTTTTGCGGTTTTGGCTTCTATATCATATTCATAAACTGCATAACTGCTATGGCTTCCACATGGAATACACTTGAGAGGTCTGCTAGTTACATGTTTCTCTCTTTTTCCTCAAGTTCATAGCATATTTTTGCGATCTTTCCTTTTTGTTTTAGGTATTCAGAGCAGGTTTTTTTCTCTACTGTTACATTTTCTAAGGCATTTCTAGACGTTTCTGTAAGCTGGACAAGGCATATCACCCCTTTATTTTTCTCCACTGACTGTAATCATGTCTTTCTTTCTATTATTTATATTCCTTTGTCTACTTTCAATGCTATGTGCCTCAATAAGAAAGATACCTTCCAATGGGAGGAAACTTCAGCGGCCCCTGGGCCTGTCATGGGGCACCCATGAAAAGAGCTTGATTCCATCCTCTTTGCCCCTCCCATCAGACATTTCCATGTATCAATGAGACACTCCCTGAACCATCTCTTCTCTAGGCTAAATACTCCCAGCAGAAGAAATGTAAGAGATAAATCAGTAGCATGGACAGAAAGAGGAATATGAAACTATTATCATCTAATAATACAATAGCATTGAATGAAGTTTAGAAATACTAAAAGCAAGCAATGATTTACAGAGTTTCTCAAAATCTCCACAGTATTTTATGGATGTGAGGCCTAAAGACCTTTGAAAGCCTAGAAGACTGTAGAGAAATTCATAGTTTTAAAGTCTAAAACTTATCTTGAAGAGTACCTGTACCAGTCAGAGATTATACAGGGTTTAAAATATCTTCGTAAAAAATTATCTGCATATAAATAAGGGAAGTTTGATGTTGCTCATGAGCACTTCAGTAAAAAAAGTTTTAATCTTTGTTAAGTTATATGAATAGACTGATGTAGCTTAGCATACACTTAGCAGATGTAAGGTAGCAAGTGGAAAAATAACGAGAGGAGAGCTGAATATTGAGTTCATGGTTAGTGCATATACTTAACAGTAATAAATATATAAATCAAATGTAGGATGAATATTCTGATTAACTGCAGGAAGTGAATTCGAGGAGCACATTATGATTCACAACACATGAGAGCAGAGGAGCCAAACACATAGAAATACTGTTTTTTCAGAGCAGTTGTTCATGTGACTGTGATCCTGTATGTCTTCATTGTGGTAATGTGCTTTTTCAGTTACACAGCCCTAGTACTGGACAATCTCTTGAAAGTAAAAAACTTGACATCCTGGCTGAAAGTTACAAACTACTATGCATGGTGCAGATAAAAGTTTCAGCTCTGAAAATCACTCACTGATGTTGGCTGGAAGTGCAAGGGGACACCACAATGAAAATAATTCCACTCTAAATATTCATTAAGTGACTGCATTTTTGAACACTGTCTGAGAAAAAACATAAAGGATTAAGACAGAACAACCACCCTCTGGGTGAAGAACCTTTTTCTAATATTCAACCTAAACCTCCCCTGACACAACTTCAGGCCATTCCCTCGGGTACTGTCAATGGTCGCCAGAGAGAAGAGATCAGTATTTGCCCCTCCTCTTTCCCTCATGAGGAAGTTGTAACTGCAATGAGGTCTCCCCTCAGTCTCTTCTTCTCCAGGCTGAACAGACCAAGCGACCTCAGCTGCTCCTCACACAGCTTCCCCTCAAAGCCCTTCATCACCATCTTCATTACCCTCCTTTGGACACTCTCTAATAAGTTAATATCTTTCTTATATCGTGGTTATATTGTGGTGCCCAAAACTGCACACAATATTTAAGGTGAAGCCGCACCAGCACAGAGCAGAGCGGGACAATCCCATCCCTCGACCCACTGGTGATGCTTTGCCTGATGCCCCCCAGGACATGGTTGGCCCTCCTGGCTGCCAGGCCACCGCTGACTCATATTGAACTTACCAGGACCCCCAGGTCCCTTTCCATGGCACTGATTTCCATCATCTCATTCCCCAGTCTGTACGAACATCCTGTGTTGCCCCATCCCAGGTGCAGAATTCAGCACTTTCCCTTATTGAACTTCATATGGTTGGCGATTGTCCAGTCCTCCAATTTGTCAAGGTCTCTCTGTTCTTACTAAATTCTTACACAAATGCTCAATTTTTTTTCCCAACACTTATCATAAGAGTTAATAAATACCCTCATATGCAGAAAACCATTTTACAGAGCAGCCATACAATGTTTTTTAAAGAATTTGCCTAGAATACTATTCTTATTGCTGTTTATGTATGGCAAGGCTAAATAGTTTGATAAATAAGTATAAAGTGTAAATCTCCAGGAAGCTTTCAGTAAATCAAAATTTTAACACTGCAATCTAAAAGTAAATTTGAAATTACCAATTACTGATTGACATGAAGGACCTATCAAATACTGGAATGTAAAGAATACAGGAGAAAAATTTTATATTTTTCAGAAACTCTAACAAAAATATGATACTAATTTCTAAAAGGATATACTAGTATATTTATAAAGCTCTATCAGAAACAAGTCCTGCTTTGCTACCCACTTATGCTAGGACTGAAATTGGTCCATAGTGATTAATTTGAACTAAGTAGAGTATGCACGGTGTACGGTTCAGGTATTGACCCATAGCACTCTCGGCTTCCTCTGAGAACAGCAGGCCTAGTGGTTCCAGTGGTGATGCGTGAAATGTTCTAACAATCCAGAAATCAATGCAGAGTGCACAGTAAACAGATCCAGTCAATGAGCTATTCATTACCTTTTGTAAACCTTCAGTACAATTGGCATGTGGTCAATTTATAAACTGTAATCAACTGTGGCGTTATTTAATCTCTTATATAAAACAAGAACAAAAAGCTTCATGTTTTATGTAGTCATAAGAACATGAAACTAGAGGTGGAAATAATTTGACACCTGAATGCACCCTCCACCAAAAAAAAATAAATTTATCTGATCTCTAACAGAAACTGTTTAGTAAACACCTCAGTACTGTAGCCAGCAAAGAGTTTTTGGATGTGATACTTTTATTAGATTTTTTTTATGATCGATAATTAAAACCTAAAACCCAGATGCATTTTTTAAATGAATTCTTGCCTTCAGGACAGCAATTTCTCCTACCAAAAGAGGGCACAGAGGAGGTACATGTTTGATTATTAATGTTTATTCTTATTTACTTACTGATAGAAATATTTTTATCATTAATTAAAGTTGGTAGACGATAAAGTTAACCTTTTCATTTCCAATTGAAAGCACAAATCAAACCCCAAAGTCACATAATGTGATACAAAATGTTTGGATAGTGTCTAAAAATACTCAGGCTCTAAAAGAGAGTACCAATATAGGATTTCTTTCAAAATCCTGAATATAAAGACCAAGGAGCAAAGTAGGGAGACTTGCAGTAGACAGTTAAAGGAAATTTATTTACTTTACTATTCACCTATTACTTCTTTCCCATAAGCAGATGTATTATGGGCATGTAGACAGTTCGTCCATCGTTTTTGTTCAGTTTGGTTCAGTTCACTGTGCTGGGCTTCCAGAATATCTAGGTAAGTTTTCAATTATGGAGTCCTGAACAGACCCTTTTTTCCCCCTTCAATGAACTTTTGAGTTCTGCATGATGTGGAGGATTATGTACGTACCTTACACTACATGGTTCAGCTAAGGGAATGTTCACAGTTTTTGTACTATATTCTGTAGTATATTCATTCATATGCTGCGCCAAAGAAAACCACACAGTGTTGTTACACTGCAGAGCCTGATATCGTACTTCATTTCACTGCTGGGCTAATTGCAGCCATCTGGTTTCATGGCTCAGCACACAAGCAGAATGGACTTCTCTCTGCCTGAAGTATTAGACAAGGGAACTTGAAAATGTTTATTTGGGCATAATCCTGAGAGTGACAGCTTCTCTTCATGTAAGCTCAAGGGTAAGAGTAAAATAGAGGAAATTAAATGTTGTGAAAGATAAGATAAAGAAGGCTGAGCAACTTACATACTCCCAAACTCACTACAGTCATACCTGAAAAAATTATACCTCTAATACGTGTCTATCCCTGTCCACGTTCCGTAGCTGAATATTTCTGTTATTATTTGAGTTGAATACCATGTCAAACTTTGCTCTGACACTGTATGATGGATAATTATAGCTTAGCATGGATAGACTAATCAGAAAAGAAACGTAATGTGAGATGAGAGTTACCTATGCCACAGTGTATGTACAACAGCTCTAAAGTGAAGTTTAGAAAACCCAACTGCCTAGACAGTTATTCTCAAACTGTTTTAACTACATGATTTGAAGTATTACATGCAATTAATAATCAATAATAATTAATGAAATTAATAATCAATATTTTATTTTAAAAATTACTTCAGTCAGCTACTGCTGACATCATCTCAGAGTAAATGTATGATGTGCCAATGGTACATTGATGAAGACTGTTAACTATGTTATAAAACAAAGACCTAATTAAATTATTGACTTACATTTGGAAAATTTGTTAATTAAATTGCTATATTTAGTTAATAAAAGGAGTAATCTACCTGTTACAGCCACTCTATGCCAACTTATTTGCCTATCAGTCCTGGTAATTGTTACTAGCTTCCTAATTTTTTAGAAATAAAGGAATTAGCTGCACTTCCAGGTTACACAATTTGCAAATTAACATGCTTCTCATAAATAAATACATAACACATTTTCTATTACAGCTTTATTAGTGCTTGGAGCAATATTTAGTTCAGCAGTTCTTAAGCAGGAAATAAAAAGAACACTAAATGGTGGAATGTCTTCTCTCAAAAAGATTTAGGATTCAACTATAACATGAGTCTTGCTGAAGGAGTCAAGGAAATATTTTTCCCTAGTGAATCTAGTCATCTGAACTGTTACTTTCTGAAAGCAATTAGAAGGCCTGCAATATAATTTCACTACTTGCTAGTGTGTTCAGCAAAAATCAAAAGAGAGAAAAACCATGGTAGAGATCCCACAGAAAATTTCCCTTTCAACGGAAGGTTCACTGGGTTAAAAACTGGCTGGATGGTGAGGCCCAGAGAGTGGTGGTGAATGGTGCCACATCCAATCAGTGTTTGGTCACAAGTGGTGTTCCCCGGGGCTCAGTACTGGGGCCAGTCCTGTTCCATATCTTTATTGATGAACGGGACAAGGGAATCAAGTGCACTCTCAGTGAGTTCACAGATGACACTAGGTTGGACAGCAGTGTGGATCTGCTAGAGGTGGGAAGGCTCTGCAGAGGGATCTGGACAGACTGGATCAACAGGCCAAGGCCAAGAAGGTCAAGTGGTGGGTCCTGCACTTGGCTCACAACAACTCCTTGCAGTGCTACAGGCTGGGGGAAGAGTGGCTGGAAAACTGCTCAGTGGAGAAAGACCTGGATGTACTGACTGACAGCAGGCTGAACACGAGCAAGAAGTGTGCTGAGGTAGCCAAGAAGGCCAATGATATCCTGGCCTGTATGAAAAATAGTATGGCTAGCAGGACCAGGACAGTGATTGTCCCTCTGTACTTGGCTCTGGTGAGGGATAGAGCGAGTGGCTGTGTGGGGTTTAGTTGTCAGCTGAGGTTAAACCATGACTCTTGCTATTAATAGCTCACAGAGATCCATACTCCTTTCTTTCTTCTATACATCTTACTTTTTTTCCTAACCACCTGCTGCTGCAGTAAAAATTCAACTTTTGATGTGCTGTCTACCCTAGATTTATCATTAAATATTACCCAAAATATTCCCCAATACCAGATGCTAAAGTAAAACTAGGTGTCCAAGAGAGGAGCACGGGAATAAGCGGGGTGGAGAACAAGAGCTGTTGAAGACTCTGACACTGCCCAAACTCTCTCAAACTATAATACCTTTTTGAAAATGTTAGATTTTTATTTTCTGATGAAGACAAGCTCAGCTGATGAAATAACAATTTGAAAAAATATAGCTATATTTTACTTAATATTACTGAATAACGAATAATAATCTGATAGTCTACAACTAAGTGAAGGAAAGCATACAAGACAACATAAAATGAAAAAAAAGAACAAATAACAAATTTCTATATCTATATCTATTCTATATCTATATCTATTCTATATCAATTTTCTATTATAGAAATAACATATTTCTATAACAAATAGAAATCTTGAAAGGTGCCACGGTATCACAGAGAAACAAAAAAAGCTTGAAAAAAGACAGTTCTGATGTAGCACATATATGTGCTAGGAACAGTTGCATACATGGACTTATATTGACATAGTACTTACCTATATGTCTTCAGAAGAATCAAATAACTAGCAATTATTATTCTGACTATCCAGATACAACATTTTTGGAGAATGCTATGTAGCTGCTGTACAAAAACCTGTCTTTTGTTTGATATGTTAATGATGTGACTACATCACAACTTTTAATTCATTTTTACTTTCTTTATTAAGACAGCATAATTTTACTCTATGTTTCAAGATAATGTTTTCACGGAAACAGTATCAAAATTATTTAATCAATTCTGAAAAATTTGAATGATCAAATTTAGGGTTTAAACTTGATCCCTATTGGACAATATCAATTTACAGGACAAGTAATTTAAAAACAGAAGCATTGCTTGTTGAAACAGGATGTTTAGAATCAGGTTATCTGACTAGGTCTCCATTAATGCTTATTGTCTATCAGAAACCTTCAACAACAAGAAAAAAAGAAAGAAAGAAATGTCAGTTACACAAACGTTACATGGATAAACCTTCTGCCAGAGCAAAAAGAAAAAAAAATGTAAATTAAGGGTTTAAAAGTTCAGACACAAAAGATAACAGTAGTTCCTTAAGTTCCACCTCACTATTACAAAGTGATCACAAGATGAAGAGAGTCATACAAGACAATAGTAGATCTCTGTTCAGTTTCTCCACAATAAACCACTTGTGAACTACTAAATATGGTGTCACCATCACTTGTAACAAGCCACAGGCTTTGTGTTAAGAGAACAATTGAAGTTTCCAAAATAATCACAACTAAAGTTATAAAATGTTAATGACTCCTACAATCAACTTTCTTTTCTCTACTGCTTAGTAGTAGAAGGCACAACACAAAAATGCTGGACAGATATTGAAAAATAGTTTTAACTGGCATTATCAGGAATAAGTTGTAAAAACTGAGTAATTTGTATTATAAGTGATAGCATCTTTGCAACTGAGCTAATAATTTTCTGTTTAGATTGCTAAGACTCTAACTAGACTAAAACCTCTTGGTGTCACATATAAGGCTCATTTCTTTGAGTCATGTAAACCTTCCAATTGCTGCTAGGATGTAATCTGGATGCAAAAAACTGGTAACTCTTGAAGCAAAAAACTTCAATTTTCATAGCTCAAATCAGGATCAAAGAAGCTTTCTGATTTACTAATGAGAAATAATTAACTAGGAATCAATGAATTTTATATTTATGATAACAATAAAACAGATAAAGCACAACACTAAACATTTACAAAATGTTGATAAACATCTCTTAATTTCTAAAACCCTTCTCTATCCAATCCCACAAAGTTGTAAGGGCACTCACACCCACACAATTATAGGAATACAGACACCATCTGGGTTACAAGCACAACACTCTCCCCCAGGGTGAGAGTTTACCCTATGCACACAAACCTTGTGTGAGAGAGAGAAGTGCTGTAGTTTGCTTGAAGCTGTGCCTCTCCCTACACGTTGCTAATCCACATGCCAGTGCAAAAGCACACCACAGAGGACACACGCACACACCTGAGCTGTGAGTCCCTCCCTACCTGTTGCATCTCGCAGTGTCGTGACGGAAGACTTCCAGGAGTAAAGAGGCTCAACTGCCACTGTTTCAGCTGCAAGCTATCTCTTGACATGCTCCAGGCTTCCTTTTTATGTATTTCTTTTAAAGCTGACTCCTTTATTTCAGAAATCTCTTTATAGTTCCCTGATTACCCTAAGAGCAATTTGAGCCTTGTTTTACTCTTTAACATGATCATCTTCAGGCAAACACTCCCTCAGACAGTTTTGGGTGTTCCCCTTCACACATACTCTCCAACACCCACATTCTTGTCTTAACATCTGTTGCTGTCAAGGGTGGGCTGTGCTCGCATTTCTACAGTAACAAATTAGTGGATAGCGTAGGCAAATTAAGACTTAAAATTTAGTGCAAAAAGAAAGTGAAAAGAACTCAAGTACATACAGAACAGGTCATAGGAAAAGTAGTGAATCAGACAGTATCGGGGAGCTTAACAGAGACATACAAAAGCCAAGTAGAAGACCACTCAAACTAAAAAAACATCAAATATATCAGAGACTGATGTGACAAAGGAGACTTAAGTAAAGACTGATCAATACTGTTAGGTGATGCATTTTATTGTAAATTACTTTGTGAGTCTTAATTACAGTAAGTTACTTGACATCCTGTTGAATTTTAGTTAAATGGAATGCCTTTTGGTAGATTCTGAATGTAAGCAATTGTTTTGAGTATGAAATTACGTTAGCACCATAGGAAACCATCTCCTTTTTCTCAGAGTTTATTTAACCTACTAGTCCTCGTGTAAAAGTTTCTTTATAACTGTAAGATCAAGTTTTCATTAATCATTATCGGAGACTGCTATAACTTTTTAAATTTTATTTCTTAGAACAACCATTGATTCTGAAAGGAAGAATGGCCAGCATTACAAGTACCATAGAAAAGTCTCAGTTACAGGTAGTGTACTAAACTAAGAAAACTGAGTCATAAATTTATGCTAAGGTATTCAGATATAAATTACATTTTGTTTATATTATTGTTAATGAAGTCAGCTGATGGTGGCCTTCTTCGCTAATAAAAGAGACTTAAATTATTCAATGCTACTAGTTTGGAACTAGAGAATCTTCAGTAGAGATGGATAAATAACTAATTTGTTCACTAAATTTTCCTATTTGGGTTTGTGATTCAGGTGCTTTGAATTCCCATGGAGTTTCTTCAAAAAACTTGATGTGGATATAAAATGGTTTTCTGAAGTATAACAAGATAATCATTATGTTGTTTCTAATTTCAATTAGAAATTTTGTCAAAGGTAAACATAAATTATATTATTTTCACAGATAAATACTTTCTGACAAACATCTATATCAAAGGTCTGTAAAAAGTTCCAGAAAAGTGAAGTTATGCAGGTCACAAATTCATGATGAAGTAACGTCAACAGACTTTCAAAAGTAACTTAGTTATGCCCTGGCAAAATGCAACTTCTGTAAAACAGAACATAACTTTTATTGCAGGATTACCATGTTTCCAAAAGCATGAGCCTAGAAGATCTCTTGAAGACCTGAATTCATATCACAGAAGACATAATTACATATATCTTCCAAGAACAAAGCTGTCGTTCTACAGAATTCACAGGTCCCTGCTAGGGTAGTACTACATTCATCCATCATATACAGCACATAAACAGTGAGAGTAACTGTGCTTAATATGTGGAATTCAGAAATGAAATTGGTTAATCAGGGGTTTAAACAATGAGGAACCACGTATTTGAGACATTAGTCCTTCAGAAACTCTGTGTGTTCTGTTTTCAGTTTCATGACTTAAATGTTAACCTACTTCAATAGGTTTCCTTTATTTTCTTATAAATAAAATAATAAATGCATTTTATTTATACATATTATCAAGCAGCTTAACTTAGGCAGTGTAACTGATTCCATAAATAATTAAACCAGTGTTAAAGGGAAGTTGTTATCTTTCTGTGTCACATTCAAAAGTAAAGACTCCTAAAACCTTTGTACTAGCATAGGCATATTAAAATGGACTAGCAATAGGAATCTACAGACATATATATTCAAGACATCATCTTTTAGAATGTATTAAGGTCCAAAATTATTTTAAGTTTATGAAGCTGTATAAAGTCCACATTATCTTCCCCATGGAATAATACTAAAAATAGTAATAATTTAATAGCATTGATTTTAAGTTGCAAATACACATTTAATCAGCCTGAAATGAAATCCTGTTCTATACCGCTGCAGTGAAAAACCTGAGAATTCACTTTATTGGTTTCCCAGTTTATTTGTAAACACTTTTTATTTTCACATATATGTGTGTGTTTATACACATATGTGTATAGATGGACAGATGTGTATGTGCTGGTTTCAGCATTAAGAAATTTGTCTTTACATAATGTCTCAAAGTAAAAGAAAGAAGAAGAGACTTCTACAAAAATAAATGATAAATTTATTCAAAACAGCCAGAAGCAGTTTGACAGACTACATAATCTGTAACTATATTATTTTCATAGCAATGCCAAACAGACATCTGGATGCAAGATGTTCTTGAAAACATTCAGTTATAAATAAATAGAGGACGATTTCAAGAAGACAAAGCGCAGTACTTTACAAAGTGCCTAAGTGGCTTGCAAACTACTGGCCCTAGACTCAGATGTACTGCAACCCACAGCTCATTATCTGTACATGTCTGCATGCTACAGCAGAAACTATGGCCACTTATGTGCTATCTTGATAAGTATCTTGTATGTAACTTTTTGCCTTCAGTGAGGTGGAAAGTTGCTCAGAGTTTCAGCCAATGTTGAAGCTGACAAGTATTGCTAAAGGTATGATGGCTTTTAAGAAAAATACCATACGTGCTTAAGTAGTACGAGTAAGGTTCCAGGCAGAAGGAACAACTCCAGAGATACAGATGGCAAGCAGAGAAACTGAGGGTGTGTGACTGGCATATACCCTTTGAGTACACTCTAGGTGCACACATATCTCAGAAATAAATGTTCTGATTAGTGTGAAGAAGAAAAACTGAGAAGCAATTCTGCTCAGATACCTCAGACTTTATTCAGAAGAAAAGTGTTATGCAGAAACTACAGAAGTTATATAAGTTTAAACCAAAGTTCAGTCTAGGTATCTGAGACAGAAACACGCAGCTCAGTTGATAGGAGAGAAAGCTTAATTCTATGCACTAATGACAAAGGAATGCCTAGTATACTCCTAGATGCCTAAATTAAAGGCTCAAAATGGAAGGCTTTTTTTCATAATGTAACTCATTATGTCTTATGTTTTCTCCTATTCTTAATAACAGAATCAAAGAATCATAGAATGGTTTGGGCTGGAAGGGACCTTAAAGATCATCTAGTTCCAACCTACCTGACATGGCCAAGGACACCTTCCACTAGACCAGGTTGCTCACTGCCTCTCCAGCCTGGCTTTGAGCACTTCCAGGGATGGGACATCCAATTTTCTGAGCAACCTGTTCCAATACCTCACCACCGTGACAGTTTAGAATTTCTTCCTAATTCTAAACTTCTTTCAGTTTAAAGCCATTCCCCCTTGTCCTAGCGCAGAATCATAGAATCATTAACATTGGAAAAGACCTCCAAGGTCATCTAGTCCAACTTTTGAACAAACACCACCATGACAATTAAACCACACAACCAAGTGCCATGTTCATTTGTTTC
>VZRE01007302.1:8914-56990 GCA_013396775.1 Cephalopterus ornatus | reverse complement strand
GGCCCCGGCGGTGGTGCCGAACCCTCCGGCTGCGTAGGAACAGTCCTGTTGGCACCCGGGGTTCCCCTGGGGCGCCGGGAGCGCTCGGCCTGTCGTGGATCCCGGCTGGGGTTTGGTCTTGCCTTTTCCTTCCTGTTTGTTGGGAGGGCGAGTCTCCCTTTGCCCCAGCTGAGCAGGGTTCCCTTCCTCTTCTGGAGGCCTGCTGGCCTCTAATCCGCGCTGGCAAGGTTCCTGTTCCCTCTAGAAGTACAAGAAAGGGGGTTAGGGAACAGAGAGATTTTTGTGGTTAGCAGCTTTGCGAAGAGGGAGGGAAGGCGAGGTGCTGCGGGTCGGGGAGTGTGGCAGTGACACGCGTGGATGTGGGGGCAAGCTGGGCACTGCTGATGCTGCAGTACACTTGGAGTGCTGCCGTCATGTTCGTACTTTGCCTGTCGCTACTTAAAGTGGTTTTCTTGCCTCTGTGTGCAACGTGTTTGCAGAGCCAGCGGCACTGGCAGCTCAGCTGCTTTGAAGTAAGGCCAGGAGTGCCCTGGAACCCAAACTCAGCACATCAGAACGGTGGTCTGCGGGTTGAGAATCTGAGTAAGGTGACAGTGCACTGTCCCTGTTTCAAGGCTGTCAGTCACTAAACTGACAGTTTTCTGCATTGTAAGTTTATTGGTGAGAACAATCAGTTGAGCCATAGTCTAGTAACTGGTGTAGTGGATCAAGGGTTGGACTTGATGATCTCAGAGGTCCCTTCCAACCTGTATGGTTCTATGATTCTATGATCTCATCACGGACCCCAATTAGTATTTTGTGCCTTTTGATGTGTTTGGGCAGGGAGAACTCTACAGAAAATTATTTTGGCTGTTTCTTCACACAGCAATAGGGAGTGGCTTTTAAATCCTGTTGCGGGCTGCCATAGGGTGGTGTTTGCAGTAGCAGTTTTCTGCTACTAATTAAAGCAGTGTATTGGCCTAAAGCATTTGCTCTTGAGCACCTCATCTTTCTTCTAGCTGAGGAGTGTTAATGCAGATTTAAATATGTTAACATGCCTGAGGTGCTTAAAGTAATTGCGTTTAAACTACTGCCAGAATCTTGAATACTGAGCATTGCTTAGATTTGTTCTGAGACATCTTATACCTCCTATACCAGCAGGTTGGAGCTTTCCAACTGCATCTTCTTGTTTCAGAATATTTATTAAAGGTAGGTGCATCTGGCTCACAGGTTTGGAACTGGTGATTTTTCTTCTTTATACTGACAAGCTGTTTCAGGTCCCTGTGCACTTTCAATATGTGGCTTTGGGGCTGAGAGAACAGGACTGGACTTGTATCTTTGTTGCCATCTGTGTTCCTTGTGAAAGTATTCTCCGAAGGGGGTTGCAGTATAGAAAAGAACTACCTACTCCCATCTTCAAATAGCACAGTGTTTTGTTTCTCCAGGGTGTGAACTGCAAGAGAGATCAGGCTTTTAATTAAGTGTTTGCATAAATGTTAATTCCTTGTGTCACTATTTCCACAGCTCTGAAGATATCACTTCCCAGCTAAAGATGGCTGCCGATACCCCTGTTGACATACTCCAAAAAGTTCTGGAGAATGAAATACTTCAGTCTACCAAGGTTGTGGAAGAACATCTGGATGCTGAAATACAGAAGCTGGACCAAATGGATGAAGATGAACTGGAACGCCTTAAACAGAGGAGGCTTGAGGCACTAAAAAAGACCCAGCAGCAGAAACAAGTAATTCCTGTAGTACAGACTCTTGATGTGTAACATGTAACAGATTTTTGGGAAACAGTAGAGAAATTGTGTATGTGAATTAAGTGTTTTGGGGTTATTTTGCTGGTTTGGGGGTTTTTTGTTCTTCCTCACCTTTCCATACTTATTAATTTTAAATTATCCAGGAAGGCAAGTGTCTGTCTGTGTGCGCGTGCTTTGCGTTTTTTAACAGGAGAGAGAAGCACCTCTGTGACTGTTTACAATACGGATAGGATAAAGACTCGTACAGAGATTTGAGTGTGTCCATTTTCACTGAACTTTACTATCTGAAAGCATAAGCCTTGTAGACAACCTATTCATAATCCTTTAGGCTCCTTCGTTTCTTTCTTCAGAAGCTTCCTTCTGAAGCTTCTGGTTTGTTACTTATGGCACGTAAGTGATGCGTGCTGTTCTCTTAAGGTATTTTGTAGAAGGATGATACTGGGTTTTTCCTTGTTCCTAGGGTGGAATCGTTTGTCGCACTCCTTCTAACCCAGTAGAATGTTGTCTTTGTATGACCATTCATGTCTTCTTACAGGAAGGAAGTTCTCCCTTGGTCCCTTATACCTCATGTCAGATTGTGGTCTTTATGCTCCCTCAATAGTTCTCACCAAAATTTCGCTAACATGTGATGCGAGACCTGAATTGTCAACAGGGAAGGTGTAGGTTTCTTAGCTTACTCCACCTAAGCAAACCTAACTAAAGAAATACATTTTGGTGGGGGAGAGGTTAGTGGGTTGAAAGGAGATGCTCTGCCTGTGATGGAGTCCTTAAAAGCTAATGCCAGGCTTTGAAACAGGAATGCAGTAAAATGGCATGGCATGGTTGGGATGCTGGAGGACAGGCAGCATTAGCAGCTTGAATTCTCTAAATGCAGAAGTAGAGAAAGTGGCACACTATTTGCTTGTTTTCAGAAGTTCAGTTTATGTTTGATTCTAGTGTTTTTCAGAAGTCATAGCACTTGGATGTGAACATGCGATAGATCTCATGCAAAAACATTTTCATGTTGTATGGTCTTAAGTCGCTATTCTCATACACTTTCAGATGCAAATGTGAAGTAGGGTGCTGCTCAGTCAAAGGAGTGTGCTGCCACACTATTCCAGAATAAAATTGTGCAGAGGGGAATTAACGCATACTCGCAATACTCATCGTCATTTGCATTATGATGACTTTTTCATATGCTCATACTTCTATGAATTTTTAATGTATACAATATTCAGGAAATTCTTTGTTCTATCCTAATTTAGCTTACAGGATATCTTTGGTTTGCTCTGAAGCCTTTTTTTTTTTTTTTTTTTAAATCTTCAATCTGCTAAGACAAAAATGCAAGATCAAGAACAGTGATTTATCAAAATTTTTTCCTCCCATTGGAAACTAAAGGGTTTTGTCAAATTTTGTCATACTGTGCTACTTTTAATCATTTAGCTTAGTTTGTATTTGTTTTAATACACTACAATTAACTTTTAGTAGAAGCTGGATTTTTTTCCTTAAGTGTGTTTGTTGAAAATCTGAAAGATTAGCTTTTTGTAAACTGTATTTACACACTTAATCAGGCAGTTTTTGGAGTTACATATAAATTTTAGCTCATGAAATTCTGTTTCTCCATACATTTTATGATTAATGGTACAGATGTGTTTTCTGAATGGTTTTCTGTGAGCCTGGTTCATGTTAACATGCCTTCAGTGTATATTTGATAGATAAACATTGTCTCTTGCAGATGAGTTAGTAGGCTTTTTTCATAGAGGAAAAACTTAGAAGAAATTTATTTAATACATGTAGTGACTTGATTAAGTTTTAGAGAAGAGTTCTGAAATGTACAAAAAACATTTCAGAGAGAGTAGACCAAGCTGTCAACTGGCACTTTTCAAATGCTGAGAATTTTTGTTATTGTATTCTTTGAACTAGTCTTGTCTTACTGGGAGGCTGCATTGCAGAAATTTATGCAGTTCTGTACAAGGTTTGTATTTCCAAATAAGTAAGGTGGCCTTACTGCTCAACCACGTATCTGCTGTTGAAAAAGAGGCAACCCCAATCCTAAGCCTAGTGGTATTTACTTATTTTCAAAGTGTAATTGAAGCACAGGAAACAATTTGTTTCTCTGTTACTGTATAAAATGGTTTTTCATTGCAGGCCCTCTCTTCAATTTTTCTAAAATCTGTAGAGCTTGCATGACAGATGCAGGACTAACAAACTCTATACTAATTATTTTCCTTTTATGTTTTCCAAAAGGAATGGCTTTCAAAAGGACATGGAGAATACAGGGAAATCCCCAGTGAGAGAGACTTTTTCCAAGAAGTCAAAGAAAGTAAAAATGTTGTTTGCCATTTCTATAGAGATACAACATTCAGGTATAGTAAATAAGCCATGCTGAAGAAACCTTTTGTTTAGAGGTGTCTACAAAAACAGATGTATTCTTCTATTCTTTAAAATCCCACAAATAAGTAGGCATTTTTAGAAGTATTCAGATTCTTTCATTACAAATCTCACTTCTCAAGACATTTGATTTTTTTAAATGTATTTTTTCCGTTACAGTTATTCTGAACATGATTTGACAACAATTAGTACTCTGTTATATAGTTGATTAAAATATAAATGTATAACCTTTTTTTACAGTATTTGAGAGACTGCTGTGTTTCATTATTTAGTTGGAGGCAGCCAGGTCTGTAAATGTAGTGACCATAGAAGAGCAGCATTTCAGAAAGATGGCTTTGGTTATTCCAGATAGAAATATTCTGGGCAGGTCTGGCAAACAAGAATAAAAGTATAACCAAAATCTTGTCTAGGCATCTTGAGAATTTAACCTTTTACTTTGAAAGGATCTCTTGATACAAATTGCAGCTGCTTTCCCTTTGTGACTGTGCCTTTGTGATTACATCATTTTTTAGGGTATGAGACACCTAGATCTGAGAATATGTCCTGACTCAGAATAGGAACTGAAAATGAGATCTCCCACTTCCTTGGAAGAATTTCAGAAGTTCTGGCTTATAGGCTGTTCCTCACTGGGTCTCTTTCAATGTGTTCTGTTAAAATGCAGTTGGAAAGTAGAGTAGTTTATTGAAGGAGGAGCCAATTGTCCTGCTTTTGGTTTGTTGTTTGGTTTTTTTTCCCCCAAAGGTGTTATGTTCTCTCTAGCTTACAGAATATAAACTAAAGCAGCCTCAATGTGAGAAATTGAAAGAGGTCGAGGCTGGATTATGCAGTGAGGTATCTGTGTCCCAATTTTCTTAGTTCAGTGTTTAAGTTTCAGAAATACACAAAGTGTTTCTGTTTGGCTAGCTTTTACTCAAAAGAAGTTGAAAGCTGTCACTGCAAATAAAGTGGCTTAGAAACAGGTTTGGGTTGTTTGGTTCTTATGTCTTGAACCAGCAAAGTCTGGTAGACTCAGACAGAAGGATCTTCAGAGGAAGTGCTTTGTAAAATGTGTCGTGCTGACAACCAGCTTGAAGCCCATGGTGTCTGGTTAACCAACCACCATACCAAGCTTGCTTTCATCTTTGTCCCCTCCAGCTCTTTGATCTGTTCAGCTCTCCTCTTGAGTTAAAGGACAGTCACATCAGAGTTCTTGCAGCTAAGCCAAATTGCTGAGGGAAGATGATCCAGAAAGCTGAGGTTGCAGGTGACAAGTCCACAAATCTCTGCCATCTGACAAGTATTTTGAGCAGTTAGTGTCACTGAGAAACAGCTGAGAAACAATAATCGTACGCTCACTCCTATTCCATGGCAACAGAAAAGTGAAATATTTTTGCCTGTAGCCCTGCTGTAGCAGTCTGTGCAAATCAGTGGTTTTTTTTCCTTTACAGTGAATTACTGCATCTCAGCTGTGAAGGTAGTGACTGCAAAAATCCAAAATGCTGTAACATGTTGAGAGTACTTCTCTGAAGAAATCTTGTATAGAGCAATTTTTCCAGCTGACAGGGAGTGAAGCTAGAGCAGGAACAATACAAGTCAGAAAGAAATTTCAACAATAAGTGCAGTCCTCAAGAAATGAGAGAGAGGCTTTCAAGTGTATGTGGAAGTAATTAGGAAGAAATTAGAGAAATGGATGGTGTAATTGTGCACTAAAGGTGCTCCAGGCTGTTCTCCTATTAGTCATTGAATCCAGCTACCTCTAAAACACAGTTTCTATTGAAACTAAATTCTTAATTAGAAAAGTCATGTCTGAGGTAATAACGTGATAGAACTAGCTCTTTACTGCTCCTTTTAAACTTTCTCTAAAACACGTCATTCACTGTATTCATTCTAACACTTTACGTATCTTGGATAATTTTTTCCACAGGTGCCAAATAATGGACAAGCATTTGACTGTATTGGCAAAAAAGCACATTGAGACAAAATTCTTGAAATTAAATGCTGAAAAATCTCCTTTCTTGTGCGAGAGACTGCGCATTAAAGTAATTCCCACTCTAGCACTAATAAAAGATGGAAAAACGCAAGACTACGTTGTGGGCTTTACTGATCTCGGTAACACTGATGACTTCACTACAGAAACCTTAGAATGGAGATTAGGCTGTGCAGACATAATTAATTACAGGTAATTAATTGTTTTGTGGTTTTATTTTCAGATAAAGTGCAAGGAGAACATACTTGCAGACAGGAAAATCTGTGAAAGTTTTTAATTTTGATACAAGAGTTTAATCTGAATGCTCTGGCAACGGAAAGAAGAGAATCTCTTTGGCAAAGTATTGAGCCATTGTAACGAGTGTTATGTTGTCCTTTTTGTATAGTAATAAAAATAAACCCGATTCTTGCAATGAGGTGTATGGAGTAGCTGTGCTGCTTTGATATGGCCTCAGAGTAATGCGTCTAATGTAATCCTCTCTAAATCAGCTGTAGATGCTTCTTGTCGCAGCTGCAACGCAGTGAAATCTGAGCATTTTCAGTCCACCTCAGAGAAAACTCAGCGAATCATCTTTAGTCCATATTATACACATGGATGTGTTGTTTTCCAGTGAAGAGTACAGAAAAGGAAAATAAGTTGAGGAAGTGTAAATAAATTATTTGAGTACCAGTACAATATAATCATAATAGATACCACATTAAAGACGGCAGGACAGAAGGCAGTAGTAGATATGTCACCACAATAGCCTAACTTACAGGAGAAATATTTACCAAAACTTTGTGCTTTGCTTTCCAGTGTGGCTCAGATATCATCTTTATCTTTTTAGGTTAATTTTGGTCTTTTGTTTTTAATGTCTTTGGCACTTTTTTAATTTTAAATTTCATTATCTGAATTTATTAAATGTCTAGTTTCCAAATTTTGTTAAGAAGTATTGTTGTATCTTAAAGCCAAAGAAGCTGCTATTCTGTTTGGCTTAGTAGCTGTTGAACTTCAGGTGAAATGACTGAAATTAAAATATCTAATTCCCAATTCAGTAACTAGCAAATCTGCAGAGGTGTCAGAGACAGCTTGGATGTATATTCTAGACAGCAACAACCTTTTATGGGAAAAATCTTTTACAGGATTTATACCAAACAGCATTGAATTTGCTAAACATGAATTCATGGTCTTATCGCATAATTTTGCTTCCTACTTGACCTTACTAGCACTGTGTATTTGGTTTTGGCTCCTTGTGCTGTGGGGGAGTTGTTTCATTTTTTGTTCATTTTGCCAGTGCTTTGCAAAGTGAGCCGTGTTTCCACACCGCTCTGAAAATAATGTCCTGCTCTCTAGAGTTCCTGAGAAGGGCATAGTCTTCCTCAGAGCCTAGAAATAGTTATTTGCCTTCAACCTGTGGGATAGCAGATGGTGAAAGGATAAACTGTATTTAGGGGAAAAACTGTTCAGGTCTTATTGCTATGCTGGCAACATCACAGTGCTACTTAGAGTGGCTTTAGGGAGTAGGCATTGTGTTCTCTGATGATATTTTTTCCTAGAGAGGCTGCTTATTGTCTGTATGAACATGTCTTTAATCAACTTGTCTTACTCTTTTCCTCAGTGGAAACTTGATGGACCCACCTTTTCAAAGTCAAAAGAAATATGGAACAAGCTTTACAAAGCTGGATAAGAAGACCATCAGAGGAAAGATATATGATTCAGATTCTGATGATGACTAGAAGAGCCACTAAATATATTTGTAAATCATCTTTTGTTTATGCGTGGTACATTTCTAAGAATGTTTTTTATAAAGCTTACTGCTTTTCATTACATCTGCACATAATTCTCATTTTTCTATACAGTTTTATACAACTGAGTCATAGCAGAAAAAAGCTTAAATATTTTTTTTTCCTCTTTTGGAAGTCATTTGTAATTCAGAAATCTTAGTCCTTCCAACTAAATGACATGGCAAGTGTTGAATTTTGTTTTTATTAAGTATAAGTTTATGAAATGTTTTGAAGTAACTTAGAAGCAGCTGTATGAAGTTAGACCAAAGGTCCCTCTGGCCCAGCATCTAGTCTCAGTGGCTAAAAGCAGATGCACAAGGAAGAGTGAAAACAGGGTGAGCAGATAGCAATGCTTCCCCACAATCTATGAAGCAATCTGTGGCTTGGGGAGCTCTGTATCTGAGAGCATTTGCTGGTTAAAATAATGCAAGAAAGATCTCTTTAAAACCTCGTAGTATCCAGGTATCCACGTCGTGTGGCAAGGAGGCCACAGTTTAACCGTGTTGTGTGAGGAACTAATTTCTGTTGGTTTTGTTAAATCCGACAGTTACAGGAGTTTTTTTCGGTTTTTTTTCTTCATTTAAAAGAGGTAACAGACACTTTAAAAAATTATTTTTCTCCATCAGTTCCTCTTCCAGTTGTTTTTTTAAATTTATTCTTACTTATATTATCAGTAAAGCCCCACAAAATTATTAGTAAAGAAATTGTGCATTTTAACAAATGGTTGCTTATCTTATGGTGCCATATCATGACATTAAATAAATTAACTGCATTGCTCTATAAGTTGTAAAAATCAGTCATAACTTCTGTGAATTCTGAAACAGATGGCCAGGAGAAATGCCTTTGTACCATCTATGTTATGACACTGCATGTCAGAGCTGATACAGCAGGTAATAGCACATAGCAACAAGCGTATTGAAAACTGCCTTGTTGATGGGTTTGTATAATTCTGTGGTTGTGAATGTGTGGATTTTATAGGAGATGCTTTGTACAAGAGAGTAGAATAGAGAAAAGTATTTGGGAGAAACCTTGATCGTTAAGTTTAGATATAGCGCCGCATACTGTGTACTGTTCTTCAATAACGGGCAGAATTTTCAAGGGAGATCTTCCTCGGACACAATGTAAAATTTCTGGCTAGGTGAAGAGTTGATGAGTTTTCTTTTTGTTTTCAAAAAAATAATTTGCTTTGTGCTGAAGGACCCTTTTTGAGGTGGTATTTGAATCCATTTGGTCCAAAAAGCAGTGAAGTGGGTCTAGTCAGTCTTGCTGCCTTGTAGTGGAGAACAATTGTGATTGGGCCAGCCCAGCAATATATCTCTTTAAGTTTAAAAAAAATTATATTTTATTTCTGTTCATGTACATTGAAATAAAATTATTTTAATTCTAATGTTGACTACTGCATCCTTTCAAAGAAAGAAGTCTAGGTGCTGTGGGTTAATTTTCTTTTAATAAAAAGTCCATCAGAAAGTTTTATGAGCTCTTTCTGGATTTCTAGCAAACTACTTACAGTTCTGTCTTAACACTACGAGATCGCTATGAGAAGGCAATCAGCTTAAAATGTACACAGCTGCCTCTTCATCCAGGAGAATCATAAAGTAGACCTCCTTCGAGTTGATATCCTTTTCTAATGCACAGACTCTCCAAGTGCATTAGAAAGTGCTGCTTTTTCTTTTTTTCTTAATCCAGTTGCATGAAATTCAAGAAACCAGTGTTCCAACAGTGTCTTTACAAGTCTTTTAGCAGGACTCATCTCTGAGTCTAATTATGTTGAATAGGCTGTGGAAATATAAAATCATGTCTAATGCAGTTGCGTGCTGTGTGGAAACACGTGGCCTTGTCAGGATTCCAGCATGGTGCGTTGTTGGAGGTTACTCAGTTCCACATGTGAATAGCTTCATTACAAACTCAACACACATCCCACTCAGAGTCTGTGGTTTCATGTCACTTTAAGCTGATGATTTTTTTTTCTAGGTTAATCTTCCTTCATCCTTCCTGGGAGCTCTTTCTTCATCTGGCTTGTAACATGACCACACGTACTCTAGTGCTGATACGAGGAGTTTGCAGGAATGTGTGGTTTGGATAGAATCATAGAATCATGGTCTGGCCTGGGTTGGAAGAGACCTTAAAAATCATGTAGTTCCAACCCCCTTGCCATGGACAGGGACACTTTTGCCATGGGTAAAGAGGGAAATTGAGACTGTTTGTAATAATAAGTTTAACTTTATTTTGAAGTAGCAGTCTCATAGATCTGTTCCTTCAGTTTTTTCATGTCTGCTTTCTGCATTTTCTGTCTTGAGTGAACACTAAAACTGTTACTGAACAGTCCTCCTGGTAACATCTCCATTCTACATATTACTTTGAGATAAACAATCCAAACCCAAAAATTTTATTTTTGCAGAAATCTCTAAGTTCTTTAAGAATTGGGAAATTTGTCTAGTTCAGATAGTGAGGAACAAATTATTCTTCTGTTGTGGAGTTCAATGATTTTGCAGTGCCCCTTAATTTAATGAATTATCCATGATAATAAAACTGGGACAGCAAGCTAGAAGTGTCACAATACAGAGAACACCAGCTGAAACAAATGTCAGCTGTTCAGACTTGAAAAGCAGAAAGATTAACTTCCTTTGCAGTGACCTAGTGGCCATATGGCTAATAAATGAGATGATGATGATGGTGATAATATCCAGAAAGGACACAGGTTGCCCATGGTTAATTGCTTGTGGCAGATAGATTGGATATGTGAGAACATGACTGACTATGGTTCCTGAGCCCAGGCTAATCACCAAATGGTACCTGGTCTGGCATGTGTTAGCCGTGAAAGGGAGTTAGACAGCGAAGAGATGAGAAATGTTCACATCTAGCTTGGAAGTGATGGGGCTTATGCCCAAACTCAGCATGTCACTTTAGTAATGATTAGTGCTTTAGTCTGTGCCGGGTGCTTGCATGAAGTGATTATTGAAGAAATGCATGAAGGCAATAATAACCAAACAGGATCTGGGTTGTTCAGCTCTTAATGCTGGATTATTTGGACTTCACTGGACACTCCTTGATTGCTGATTGATCTTGTCTGCTCAAGAAATCTGCCCAGAAATTAAGTGCTGAGTTGAGCTTTGGGATTTGGAAAGAATGAAGAAGTCTAGTACCGGAAAGAGAGAGGACAAGAAACAAACTCTGGAGAAGGCGACAACTGCTCTCAGAACTCGTTAGTAGGCTGGATCACCTGCAAGTGTCATAGGGAGTCATTGTGTCATGAGGGTCATTGAGGAAGGCCAACTCAAAAGATAAATTGATGCCTTGTAGTCCTCTGTTCCAAGTAATCCCCATTGTGCTATTTACCATCTAGAAATTCTAAAATGAAAACTTTTCTATGGATTTTTCTGTAGAAAATTTAGGCTTTGAACAGTACAGTTTCTAAAATAAGCCCTTTGTCTTCCATGTAAGAGCAAAGCTGGTCTCTTCAACTCAGTGTGAGCAATGCTGTCATTTCATCTCCCTCATGCAGAAAGAAGATGGCTTTTGTACTCATTGCATATACATTAGCTGTGTATTTCAGTTTTTGAAAGGAAAATTCTTTCAGTAGTGGGCTGATCTGTCTGTCTGTTTAGAACAGCTCTATACAACTGTTTGAGAGTGAGAGTTACACTCTGGAGTTGAAGAAAAGCTTCTCTAGGAATTGGAAGTAGAGGGTACTTTGATGTTACAGTAGAATGTTTTAGAATGTTCTGAGGGGAATGTTGCCCCTGAGCTCCCTTTAAAGGATAAATAGAAATAGGTTCCACCACATTTGCCAAAAAAAGGTCTACTCTGAACTTTTGTTCTCGGATCATGCTTTGGAGCCTTCAGCAGTAAGCCTGTCCAAAATGATTGTGGGGATCCAAGACAGTGCAGTCTGGCAGACGCTCCTTGTTACCTGTTCCCCTGCAGAGCACCATTCTGTATCCTATGCTACAAAAGGGAACTTACGCTCATACCTTCTTCATCAATTTAAAGGTAATGCATCAAACTGGCTCAAGTAGTACATGAGACCCCAGAGCTTCACCCAAAAAACTCTCTTTCAAACTTGGTGAATTAATTTTAAGTGCATGTACACTGAGAGATATTTGATGCTTGTTGATAGAAAGGAAATAGTTAAGAAAACACACTTTTAGAAATCCTATGAGGTGCATGTTGTAAGGCTACATTTTTTTGGATCAGTTATTATAGCCATGGTTTAAGCTGCCTAAAATAAACTGCAACTGATCCAGTAGCCACATAGCTCAGTGTTGAATCTGTGTTAATGTAATTTGCCTTTTTGAGCACCACCTGTTCAAGTGTCACCTGCCTGGTGGTGTGATTTCAACATTTAACTCCTATAAAAATGTTTTAAAAATTAACTTACCTGCATCACAAACCACACAATCTCCAGTAACGTTTGGCTTTTCCCAAGATGACACTGTATGAAAATCAGGTGATTGTAATACACAAAACAACATTAATTGCCTTCCTGATCTACTTCCTCCTTGCTAATTATTTCTTTTGTTAGTGTGCCCTAGAAAGAAGTCTGAGATTGCTTCCTGTTTGGTGTCTTAAATGTTGACAGTCCTCGATGCTTTGCATCATTAATTCCAGGCACACAGAAGTGCTCTTAATAGTCATAGAATCACAGAATGGTTTGTGTTGGAAGGGACTTTAAACATCACCTGGTTCAAATCCCCCTGCCGTGGGCAGTGACACCTTCCACTAGACCAGGTTACTCAAAGCTCCATCCAGCCTGGCCTTGAACACTTCCAGGGCAACCAACTTCTCTGGGCAACCAAAATCCCAACCTACCCTCTTTCAGTAGTAGCCCTTGTCCTATCACTACATGCACTTGTACAAAGTCCCTCTCTAGCTCTCTTGTTGGCCTCCTTTAGGTACTGGAAGGTGCTGTAAGGTCTTCCCGGAGCCTTCTCCAGGCTGAACAGTCCCAGCTCTCTCAGCCTGTCTTCATATGAGTGGTGCTCCAGCCCTCTGATCAACTTAGTGGCTCTTCTCTGGACTCGCTCTAGCAGGTCCACATCCTTCTTACGTTGGGGGTCCAGAGCTGGATGCAGTATTCCAGGTGGGACCTCATGAGACCACAGTGGAGGGGGACAATCACCTCCCTCGACCTGCTGGTCACAGTCCCTTTGATGAAGCCCAGGACACAGTTGGCTTTCTGGGCAGTTACAAAGTGCACATTGCTGGCTCTTGTTGAGCTTCTTGTCAACCAACACCCCCAAGTCCTTCTCCTCAGGGCTGCTCTCAATCCGTTCATCCCTCAGCCTATATTTGTGCTTGGGATTGGCCCTAACCTACATACAGGATCCTGGCTCAAACTCTAAAGGAGTTGCTTTAGGTGAGAGATCTGTATTTAAGCTGGATGTCTCATAACATCCAGTCCAGTGTCCTCTTTGCTAGAACACCTTTCCTACAGTAAAATTAAAAATCTCACTTTAGAGAACAGAAGGAAAACACTTTTTCTTCCCTCATAAATATTGTGGCTAAACAGAGGCAGAGTGGAATGTTATTTCAGTGCTCATCTGCATTCTTTAGAAAAGCAAGATAAAGGAAGAGATTGGGGCCCTCAGCACCTGTTCATTTCTGAACACAGTGAAATCTGAGAGCCTTCTGCCTTACAAGTTTGAAGATATGTATTTTGCTATTTAAAAGATAGGCAGATGTGGCACTTAGGGACATGGTTTAGGGGTGGACTTGGCAGTGCTGGGTTAATGGTTGGGCTAGATGATCTTTTCCAGCCTAAATGATTCTTTGATTACTTCCAGGTATACTAGATATAGTAAAAACTATAGAAATTTAATTATTAAACTGGGTGCGTCTCTTTAAAAGTTGGGGAGGACAGCTCTGGAGGGTTTGTCTGAGATGATGCTACAGATGCATTTTTAACTGGTCAGTTAGTGGTAGGTATCCAACGTGCGTCAGCAGTGATGGGCAGCTTCCCTATAAAGCAGTTACACAGTCTGTGAACACCTGGTGTTACCTATAATTACACCCAAGACAAAAGGAACAACCCGAGAAATGCATCTTCCTGTCAATGTTATGAAACCACTTGAACTCACAAGAGACAATAATTAATGTGGTATTGTTCCAGGTAGTTTTAGATAGTATTCTCACCACACATGTGATGCCATAACCTGCAACAATGAAGGACAATAACATGTGCAATATATAATGCTTATATATTATAATGCATATTTAAAAAATGATGGTCCATTTTGATCACATCTCCATTAAGTGGAATGAAAAAACTTCACTTGGCCTGAGGGTAAAAAAAAAAAAAAAAAGCCAAAATCTGCGAGTAGGAAAGAACTGATGGTATTGAATCTTGGTGTGCTTTTTAGATGTCAGGTGTGCTCCCTTCTAGTTTATGTAAAACAAGTGGAAAATGCTATCTTGTCAGGTAACATTTTTTTGTCCACTCTGTTCTCTCTTTAACTCAGTGTAACAGTGTCAGTGACAGACCTTGGAGAAACCATGTCTGTGGTCACTGACTGCAGCTTATTGCCAGGATGCCCTTGTGAATACCAGGAAGCTTTCCTGCTTCTTGAATTTAAGATACAGATACCATTTGATAAGTGAACTCCTCCTCTTTCCTTGACCTTCCATCTCCTCCTTCCCAGTCATGTGCTGTGCTGATGTATTGATGTATCGATACTATACTCTTGATGTAATTTTCTGAATTAAATCTATCATAAAAATGATAAATTGTGCCGTATTAGTGACAGATGCAGCCTACTCTCATTATGTGGTTCACCTGAATTTGATGCTCTGGGTTTACAGCCCCACAGCAGAAGATGGTGTTTTCTAACATCACGCAGCTCTCATTACATGGTGGTGCCTTGGGCAAACCCACTGGCCTGCTCCATTCAATGTACGTGAGCACGACTGTGTTTCCATAGAGGCTGCCTGCTTTTGGCTTTTACTCTATAAGGCAATCAGCAAATTTTGTGAGGATAAAGAGGTTTTTAGCGAGAAGAAGTCCACTTCATAATGCTACTGAGAAAATATCCTCTTATTTGGGCTTACAGTGGAAATCATGTGAATACAAGGAAATCTGTCCCAGGGACCTAAGAGCCTACAGCAGCACAGCTAAAAATAATTGCACTTAAAACATAGCATCCACTCGATAAGTACATAAAGAGCAATGTAATGCAGAGGAGGCATTAAGAATTCATGTTACTACTGTGAAATGTAGAAAATATGTGGTTACATGGTTAATAAATGAAAGAGAAAAACAAAACAGTATTTAAATTCAAAACTTTATCTTAAGGACTGTCTGCAAGTGAACAACACTTTAGAAAAGAAATCTTACCTAAAGTCAGAGGCTACTTCTCAAATAAAAGGTCCCAAGTCATCAGCATGAACACAGGTTCAGCGACAGAGGAACACTAGTTTATTGTCGTTAACATGATGCTGTTTTTATAAAATGTAACTGGATGTTAACACTAAATTACTATAATCTATTTGAGAGAATACATCTCTTTCTAATATAAATTGCCTTGTTCTGTAGAAGGTAAATGAATACATCTACTGGGTTTGTTGCCATCAAGCTGTGCACTATGAACTTTCCCCAGATCATTTCTTCTGTCTTTCTTCCCCTCCAGCATTTCTTCAGTCACTGTTTCCTTCTGAAAAGATTAAAGCCACACTGTACATGTGATGTTTATTTTCTATCTGTTAAACCTCTACTGCTTGAAATGTTAAACCCCAGTAAAAGGATTAAGTGATAGTCTAGTCTGAGATACCACAAAAAGATATGAGGTTCATACATGAAAAATTATTGCCTAGCCTTGTAATCTTGGGAAGATATCATTTTGAATTTTATACTTAAGACTCACCCTAACTCATACTATAACCCTCCTGGAACAACAGGGTTAGGTTCTCCAATGAAGGTTCCCTCTTTCATACTATCTCAGGATTTAAGTCTGTGATACTTGTGTTTATTGATTTTTAAGGTGACAAGACCCATTTGATCATCTTATTTGCTTTACAGACTAATAGCCATCACTTGATTTTGAACCCAGTAATCAGTATCTGACCAAAACAGTGTTTCCTACCTGCCACATCTCAAGCCCAAAAGAGCAATGGCAATAGATGGATTTGTGATTTATTAAATACTGAACAGAAAGCTACTGGAAAAAAATTTTGCCTTCCTACCCTCCACATATGCTGGGCAGAGTCTTGGAAAGAGAAAAATGTGGCAAAGGGGACAGGATTGAAGGGTACTGGCCTCCCAGACCGTTTTTTCTTCTCAAAGTGACTCAGATGTTTTAGATATGTGAAAAGTCTCTTGGCCACAAAGAGTCTTTCAGAGACCCTCTGTGTGTCCCCGCTAGCTTCAGCTGCTGAGAGACCAGTTTCCTTCCTCCTAATTTCAGCTGCAGCATCTTGCCTCCGTAAATCTGAAATTCAAACCCTGCCTCTGTCCTTCCTGAATTCGGTTTGCTGTAAGCAATGAAGCAGCGAGATGCTTTTCTTTAATTACCCTTTTAAAAATTCATATGAAAGTAGAATTCTTAATTAAAAGCTTGCCAATCTGAAATCACTGAGGAAATGAGACAAAAAAATCCTTCTAGAAACGTGCCCAGACTAACTCAGACACCGAGCAAGAAGAGCACTAGACAGGGATCTGGTTTTTACCTAGCCTCTGCCACTGATTCACTCCAATACTTTCTGCAAGTCATTTATTGTGCAGCAATGTGCTTATTGATGGAGGAAAACCAGTATTTATTTCCTTTCACAGAGTTGTCCTGAGTCTGACTAACAACTACTTGTGCAAATCTTTGGATGAAAGAAATCATAAGAGTTCTAAGCTCTTAATGTATATTACTTATTGTACTTTAAAACAGTCATCACATTAGGTAGGAATTAACATTCCAAAGCCTATAGGGTGGATACCTCTTCCTACATGTATATATAAAAGTGATCAAGTGACCTGCCTCAGAGGAAGGCCGACTGAAGACAGGTGAGTCTGAATTCACTCTTAGAACATTTATTTAGAGCCAGAAGCCTTTGTTTTGATTTAGCATTTTGTTTTGATTTAGCATTTTGTCAATATTGTGATTGCTATGCTGTTTCTAGCTCAGGCCTGTGAGGTTTTTGTGATGGGAGGGGAAAAAAATGGCTGGTAACTTAAAACTTTATAATCTGGCTATTTCCTACATGTGAAAAGAGCTACAGCCTGTAGCTTTTGATGCAGACCCATATGGATGTGCCATTGAATTTATAGGTATTGGGTCAAGCTATATTGATCAGGGCTTGTGAATACATAGTGTTAGAGGTCAAACTGAGCTCCTACGTGTACCCAGCTCCATCTGGGGACATTTGCTGAATTTTGCCTGCATGTACCCAGCTACATCTGTGGACATTTTGCCTGAATAGGCTCACTCACTCACTGGAGTCTCTCCCATGACACTGGTGGACTGGTTGTGTTTCTGCATCCATGCAGTCTAGTTTGCAGTAGAAATGCAGTATAGAGAAAAGGTCACACAATATTAAAATCAACAATGCATTTTCAAGTGTTAACAGCATTAGTGATGACTGCCTACAAGACTCATGGTGCGTTTTTTATTTGAAATCTTCTTGGGGAAAAAAGTATTTGTAAGCCATAAAAGCTGCTCTGTTTAAATGTGTTCACCAGCAAGGCAAGTACAGTCAACGTTTTTTGCATTTGGTAGCTATTATCTGATGACATTTTGGAATTTTATTAATAAGCACAACAGACGCATTTATTAGTAAAGTGATTACCTGCTGTTATTGCACAGAGAAGTATTATTTCACCAAATAAATCTTGGAGTTGCCTTGCATGCTCTTAGCAGAGAATTGAGTCATATTGCTTGATTTTTGAAAACAAGTTTTTCCAAAAGCCAAGCAAAAATCCTTTTTGATCAGAGAAGCAACAGATGTGTGCACTTTGTAGCACATTAGACTTCAAACACCTATAAAATTAAAGCAAAGATGGCATACCTTGTCATTGTAAAGACACATTTCGGGTGTACAGGAGGGGCCATGTGAGCAAGCAATGAGAACTGACAGGATAAAAAGGTCCCTGCTGGCCCAGGCTGCCAACAGGCACCTCCCTGATCCCAAGCTCCCCAAGAGGAGAGCATGCTGCAGAGAAGGTGCCTCTGCTCCTCAACCCCTCTTCAGCAAATGCAACCCCCTCTGGGTGGGAGCTTTTGGCACCCCAACTTTGCTACAGTGCTGTTGAAGATCAGCAGTGATTTCTTTATGTTTTTCAAACTACTGTGTTTCCAGGTCTCCTGGGACAGCTGAGGAGAGCCATCGCCATGATCCCCGCACTGCTCTTGCTGGGCCTTTCGGCCCTTGTTGGTGAGATGGGTTTGGGTTGCTGTCAAAAGCACAGTGGGAATTGTTTGCAGAAGGACCACAGAGAGGTGTGCAGATAGGCTTGAGGTTCCCTTTCTGCATGGCTCTGTAAAACCCTGTGTGGCTGAAGGTCCTCAGCTGCTGTATGAGGCCACTTGCTGCCCACACGTGTCTTTTAAACCAGCACATCTGGAGTATGGGACTGAAACCAAAACGGAGCCACAGACACAGCTTCTCTTGATTTTTCCAGCTAACCTTATCCAATCTCTCTGCATGCTCAGAAATGGTCTCACAAATGTGGCAAGCTGTTTGATGGAGGCTATTTTTTCCTTGGTTACTGAGGAAAGGGGGTAATTTTCACAGACTGAGGCAAGCATTCTCCTGACTTAATTCCTCACCAGGTTATGGAGGGACACGGGAGATACTCCTGGCTGGGGTGCTCAGGTACCTCCAGCCATCATCTGAGGGGTCCTGGACATTGTGGGGCATTGAATGGGAAGAGCCCTCTGAAATAACTGCAGAGACTGTGGTTCTTCACTCCCACACCAGCCTTTAGACCTAATGGGGCAGGCGCATATTCATCTAAATTTTCATTAGATCGACTTGCTTCAACATATTCAATTAGAAAAGAACAAATTTCTGTTCTCTACTTTCTTTGATAGCATTACTGATGGAGAGCAGTGGCAACCCTACAAGCAGGGCTAACACAAGGGGGTGTGGATTGCAGGTCTGGGTGACTCCCTCATGCTCGACTTGTATGCACTTGCAACGCTTGTACAATACTGCTCTGAGATCTTATGTGTTCAAATACCTCCGTTTAATATTTCAGCTCCATCCATGAGTTACAGTTGCTATGGTGATATAAGTGCTCTTGAAGCCCCCACGATGTCCTGTACAGCTGTAAGAGCCCCAGACTGTGGTAGGTATCATTCATTGCTTGATTTGTGAACTGTTTCTACCTGACAGAGAGATGCTTTACTTACTGTTATTGCCAAATTAAATGTGGTGCAGCTATTCAATTAGCCAAAAGGGAGAAAGCAACACTTCCTCGCCCAAAATGGTGGGTGCTGTGAAGCCTTCAGATCTGATGGGAAGTGGAAGGACAAATCCCAGGTCCTACAGTCAGGATCTTCAGCCTCAGAGTAAAGGGAAATAGTACCACCCCTTTTCAGTTAAACAGCTTCTTCATCAGCCAGGACTTTGGCATCAGCATCCTCCCAAAACCCCAGGGCCTGTATGCTGGAAGGTGAAGATGTGCAGAGCCAGGTTCTGAATGATGGCATGTTGGCTGAGACGGCCAGCGGTGACCTGCCAGAGACACCTTTTACAGGGTGAAGGTCCCAAGTGTGTAGCCATCCTACCTCTGGATGACTAGTTTTTGGTAACTCCTTCACATTTCTTTGTCTTTCCTCGTGTTATTGCCCCGTGCATTGCACAGCTGACTGTGTCAGGTTCATACTGCCAATATCTCCAGGAATTAGGCCACATACCTCAGATGTAGGCTCTTTCAGGGCAGACACCTTGACTGCCAGTGTCCAAGCATGGATCTGAACACACCTGCTTGTTTCCAGACTGTTCCAAAATTGCTTTAAAAGCCCCACCTTTCTATAGACAGAACATAGCTGTTACTGCAGTTTTTCTGGTCAGTAGTAATGCATATCTATTTTTTGAAATCCATTTTGAAATTTCATTCTTCTGACTCCAGAGCCACATTTCCAGTGGAACAGCAGAAGAATAGGACCATGTACACATGGTCCCACTTCCTAAGAAGCCTCCCTCTTCCCCTTGGGTACTGGCATAGCAGTTTCCTAGCCACGGTCAGAGCCAATAGGAGTGTGGTTGTTCCTCAACCTCCACTGCCCAGTTCGGTGTAGATACAATTTCTTCAGAATTTGAGTTACTTCTTTGATACATCTGCTCAAGGGGAAAGCAAGGGTTTTGGACAGGGATGTATGTAAGTCTGCCTTTTCCTACGCTGCAGGATATGCCATGGTACGGAGGACTGCTGAGGCAGACCTCGTGCGCCTGAGGAGATATGAGGTCCCGATTAGAAGAGTAGCCAGAAACCTGTGCTTGGACCCAGCTCTCATTGGTGCCATCATGTCACAGGAGAGCCGTGTTGGCCTGCTCCTGAACAACGGCTGGGACCAGGGGCGGCAGAAGTACGGCTTGATGCAGGTACATCGGGATGATGAGTAACAGCACAGTAATTTATTGCATATCCCAGGTCCTTACCTTAGCAAATGACTGTTCTGAATTCAAAATGGCACTAAAATCAAAGGTTGTGCTTAAGTGTCCGGAATAAGGTCACTTCAATGAGTTGCAGCCTGGGAGTCCAATGAAGAGGAAGAAGCTACAGCAGGGGTTGCATTCAGAGGGAAACCCATTTTCTCACTTGTCTTTTCTAGATCAGCAGGCAGCTACAGCAGCCTTATGCAATGTGGGATAGTGAAGAACACATAAATCAGTGCTCAACTATCCTGGTTCTTTCAATTAATGAAGTACGTGCAAGACATCCTACTTGGACCTGGGATCGGCAGCTGAGAGGTACACGACGGGCTGTATACTACGAAGGGATACACTGGGAGTATTGGGCACTTGTTGGTGTCACTTTTAAAGGAAAAACAGCATCAGTCTGGCAGATTTTACAGCACGTCTTACAAGAAAAATACCAAACCAGACCCAGTTTTCTAAATTAAAAGAGGCAATTCCAAACTGGCAGATCAGCAATGTGAAAGAGTTGACAGATGGAAATAATGTAGAAAATAACTGAACACAAGCCACTGGGGGAAACTGAGGCAGAAATTGAGGCACCACAACACAATGAGCTTATCATGGCAGGCCGTTGTGTCCAGGAATCTTGGGATTCCTTATAATCCATGTTATGTAGCAGCCACGGCAGTAGTGGATCAAGGATTCTAACCCAGCTGATTCTATGATTCTATGATCTTCATGGTGCTTTGTTCACTCTATGCTATAATTTACTCTCCCATCCTTGCTCTGATACTGCCTTTTTAGATTACACCCTTTTCTGGGAACAGTATGCCACTTCCACCTGCATTTGGAGAGAGTCATGGGTTCCTCCACGATAGCAAAAAAGATTTTACAAAATCAGTCACTTTTCAACAATAATGCACAGTTAGCACTTTGCCAAGCAGTTGCATATGTTTGATGAGATGCACGGCCCTTTCAGCTAGAAATTTTTACTCTTAAAACTGTATTTTTTACTTACAAGCCCAAAACAGCTCCTTCTTAACTCTTTCCAGGGGGAATCTGCACCTACCATGCAAGAATGGGCAATCTCCAGGTCTACGAGGAAGACCCATGCAGCAGAGACAACAACTACGTCAACAGCGTGATTAGGCGAGCCCAGTACTTCAAGAGAAATGGGTTCTAGCTCATAAACCCACCCCACCACCAAGCCTTTCCTCTGCACAGACTAGCCCAGTAGTGATCACAGCACCCAGAGCAGGTCTTCTGGCAGGACCGATGCTGGCAGCATTGCCAACAGCACCTTGCTCGCTCCAGCAAATCCCAGCTCCCCACTCACCGATGGGCAAGCTCAGCACCGCCTTCCAGGGGACCCACAGGGATGAGATACCACAAGCTTGGGGCTTTTGAGAGGCAAGATGGGGACAGACCAGCAGTGCTAAAATTTTGAGTGAGGAACGTGACTCTTCCTGTTTGGAGCTGAACCCAGGGCAGTTCACGCATCCCCCAGATGCAAGCACACAAGCAGCTCTCCCTGGACATCAGGTGTGCTCTTCCCATCATCTCCATCCACCTCCTTCCCTCTCCACGGCCAATGCAGGAGATGAAGTCCCTGAGTTAAAGTTTTCTTTCCCCTTGATGCTGCTGGCTAAGGGGCAATGAAGAGACTTCTCACCGAGCCTCTGGTCTCTGCAGCAGCTGAATATTCCTGTGGCCAGCTTTGAGGGGGGCAATGCTAAACATGATTTGGTTAGTCTACCAAGCCTTGAAGCCCATTGCCATGGTGGGGCTGGGGACCTCTTAAGGGTGAAAAGCAGCCTTACACAGGGGAAATCCTCTCTATGGAAAGTACTGCAAGTGCCACAGCAGGCATGCAAAACACCTTTCCATTAGAGATCAGCCCTCAGTAGGAGTCAGCCCTGTACATACCCACTCCAGGAGCTGTATCACAGCAACAGTGTTGGTAAAACATCCCACAACCTTTCCTGCTGTAGCTTTGGCACCCTTATGCTGCGTTTTCTCCAAATTTAAAAGCATTTCAGCATCCTTCCCTCTGCCAGGAATCCCAGCTTCTAATAGGAGTGAATTAGCTCTGGGCTTATAAGGTCTGTTTGAAAGTGGTGTTCAATATGGATGGGTCTCTGGGTGCTAATTTATGTTTAATTAGAATAATACTGAGAATAAGAGAGAAAATAAAGATAAATGTTAAATTCCAGTGTTGTTTTTTTCAATTTCATGGGGCTCAGTGGGTAGCAACCTACAACTTTGGTAAATAACCCAGTTTGGTACTCTTGGAATGGGTCTAAAACTCAGTTTGAGAACAGGGTGCATTTGAAAATGGTGCTGCAGACTGGATAGGTGAGAAGAGCTTGGCCAGAGCCCAGCCAGTGACCCAAACCTGTGAACAAGAGAATAAGGATGTTCACATTTAGCCTTTTGTATTAGCATTTTGGAGGTGTCAGAGCACCTTTCTGCCGGCTGTCACCTTTGCTGATGTAGAAGTGATGTGCCTGGCAGTCCCTGCCCGGCAGCACAGGGATGTGCTGTGTGTGTGCCTGGGCTGCCAGGCAGAGTCAAGACGGGAAGCATGAGAACTGGTTTAGAGACAGCTTTTGCCAGTAGAACAGTTTTAATGCTGTGCCCTTTGTCTTGTTGATCACTCATCTCCTTTCTGTCACAGCAAGGACTCTCCATCATTTACATATTCACAAGCAAACTCATTTTATCACCTCTGGAGACCAGAGGGAACTCTAGAATGTCTCAAATATTACTATTTTTTTTTTTTTAAGACTACGGTAAACAGTTCACTGTTGAGCAACCACAGGTATTGAACTATATATTATTTAGTCTTTAGTGAATGCTGCACTATATTAACACAATTTTACTAAAATTGTTACTTTGTAATACAAATGTATGAAGCCTATCACATGGTTTGATCCCCTCTGCTTGGCATAGCTTAGATAAAATTCATAGGATGAAGCCTTTGGTGCATTATGTTTATGTAAACCTCTATGTTATATAAAACTCCTACATAATGCCTATGAATGCATTTTTGGTAGATCCGTATAACCTTCAAATGGGGCAGGGAACATCACTGCTGCCTATGTGTACAAAGCTGGGGTTTGAGTTTGGAGGAGGAACCAGAGTAGAGCTTTCTTTGGTTGCCTTCATATTTGGTTTCCTTCAATCACTGCCAGCAAGCTCCTTGTCACCACTACTGGTGCTGCCATCCCTGCAGACCTGTGAGCTCCTCAGGAGTCCAATTTACACTTGAAGCTGCTGCTTCAAGTTACTGTAGCAACACCCAAGGGCCTGCAGACTTGCCTGCTGACTTGTGCACCATCACCACAAAGGATCATTTATTTTTTAAGTCTGTTTAAAATTCTCAGTTATGGGGATTCCATATTTTGTTGCAAATATTGTTTTAGGGTATCAGCACCTTGCAGTGAATACAGAAAATCTTTGCAGAAAATGAGTTGAAACTTGATAAATTCGTAGGAAGGAGTAAATAATTAGGAAAGTTTAACACTGGCATGCTGCTTTAAGATTTGAACAAAAGCTTTCCTGATAAACAATGAGTTCAGATTGCTGTTCCCTGTCATCTTTTTCTAGTCACCCGTGTCCATCTTACTGCGAGTTACTCTTCTGACTGGTGTAGACAGGGCAGCTGCAGCTGTGCTCTTGGTCACCCTTTTGACCCACAGCCCAGTGAAAAAAAAGCTAACATCTCGCAAAGCAAATGATATAATATCAAGTAACATATCAGACAAAAGCTGAAGCTCAGGTAAGGAAAGAGAAAAGACAAATTAGAGGGGAAAGAAAGGTTCAGGGAATCACATACCAGGACATCGGTCTGCAACAGTGAAGAAGATGTTAACGGATTGAATGGTTGCTTCAAGAGATCCTGGGGGACAACAAAGCAGCAACACTTAGCAGGGTTCTGGCAGCCTGACCTGGTAGGGAAAAACCACCTCAGACCAACCAAAGTCTTTATCTAACTGGGGAAGTGGCCAAAGAGAAGCCATGGTTGCATCACGAGCTCAATAAGGCTTTCAGCAGAAATCTGAAGTGCCCTCATAGGTGAAAGGCCTTAAGTACAAAAAGCACCAGTTATCAGCAGCTTCTGGACAAATTGGTGAGACATTTCAAGTGGAGCCACACAAGTCTGTTCTACACCAGTTTGTCTCAAATTTTTGGTTGTAAAATTAATGGAGGACATGAGCTATCAAACCACGGGCTACACTGAGTGGGAATGTGAGCTCTTCCACTGATGGTTAGAAACTATGAGAAACAGTTAGGAACCAAAGCACTGAAATCAATCAGAGGTGCAACACACCTGAGGAGGTGTAGCGGGCAGGCGACAACCCCAAGGAAAGGGCTGAGGGTTCTAGTGGGAAACAAAGAAGTTGATGCCAGGGGAGGAGGGGAAAAGAAATAAAAAAGAAGGAAAATCCCATTTGGGGGGTGATCTTTATCACAGCACTGTGTATGAAGTACCTGGGGTAACTCTTCTCTCAGATGTTCAGCTGTCAGCATCAGTGATGCTTGGCAAATGTTTGAGTTTGTTGCACCAACAAAAATGTCCTCAGGACAATCACAACTCACATGGAAAGTACAGCCTATAAGAAATACAGAATTATTTTTTTTTCTTTGCAGCAAGATAAAAAGCACACAGTTACGATTTTCTAATATGCAAAACAAACGAAGGGTAATGATCCACATAGTCCCCTTCCCCCTGGGGGTAAGCCAAGTAGCAGTGAGTTTGGCAGCAGATTTGTGTTTGATACTTGGAAAAACTTTCAAGAAAATGAAGCAACACAACATTCCCTGGGCGTTTTAAAGAACAGCCAAGACCAACATGTAAAAGTAGCTGTACATCATAAAGAATCACAGAATGGGACCTTAAAGACCATCTCATTCCAACTCCTCTGCCATGGGCAGGGACACCTTCCACTAGACTAAGTTGCTCAGAGTTCCATCCAGCCTGGCCTTCAGCACTTCCATAGATGGGGCATCCACAACAACTCTGGGCAACCTGTTCCCAGTGCCTCACCACCCTCACAGTAAAGAATTTCTTCCTAATACCTGATTTAAACCTATTCTTGTTATTGCCACGCTGTTGTAGAGAATGGAAATGCAGAAGGTAGTGTTTAAGGATCTTTCCAGGCTAACAGCACTGTCTCAGAATCAGCAGTCAGCAAATCAAAAAAAATTACAGAGAAGAAAAACTTTCCTGTGTTTTGTTTTCACAACTGATGTCAGTACTGGGAAATGTGTTTAAATGTGTTTCCTACAATAAAGAGCAAATGTGAGGTAGCAAGGTTTCTCTCTCATCGACTTGTTAAGCTGCAGGTGGTATGGGCTGATCCCTCCATGGCTCAGGCAGGGATCTGTCTGGAGTCTGGGGCTGCAATGACTGGCTTTCATAGACACCAAGCAGAGGGACCAATTAAACAACCTGTTTCAGCAGTAACTGAAGCAGCAGGAAACCACTCTCAAAAACATGTCCCCGTGGGCCAGAGCCCTAAGCCACGTGGTAGAACAGATGCTCTGATGGCTGACTGTGAACGCTGGAGTTGGATCAGTTTGAGGCACGTGTCCATATCTCTCTCCCTGCGATATGCAGAAAACAAAGGGAAATGTCAGCACAGCAATGCAGTGATGAATAACTGCATTTGTTCTGCTTCATTACTTATTGAAAAAGCGGGCTGGGATTTCCTGGCCAGCAACCTGTTCACAGGACAGGGCTTCTCTAGTGGTTGCCTTGGGCCCTTGGGCACACTGAGCACAGCACCTCAAAATACTAGGCTCATCTTATGAGACTTTCTTCCTGATAAAAAAAGCCTTATGTTTTATCCAGGCCAGAAAAGGCAACACCAGCCACCCTTTAAACTAGAAGTGTCAGATGACTATAAGACATGCCATATGGGTGATACTGGTGATTGGTCACCCCGAAGCCTACAGCAGCAGCTTGGCTGCTTTCTACAGTCCATTTTCCTCCTGTGCCCTCAGCATTCCCAGCTGTTTAACACAGGTGGTGGGAGATATGTCCACCCTTTGTGTGGCACTGCTGTCCATGAATCCATCCAGTCACTTTGGGAATGTGCTGGTGTTACTGGCCTCCATAGCCTCCTGGGTGGCAAAGACACATCTAGGTTCCTTGATAATGCCAGTTTGTATCTTCGTAAACTCCTTTTTGAAGACCCAGCTATACTTCACCCACTGGCCTTTATCCATGCAGTTGCTGACATCACCCCAGAACGCCATCAGGAACCAAGGCAGGTTTGCTCCTTATGGAAGCTGGGCTGACTGTCTCTCAGCTGACCAGGTTTATTCACCACCCCATTCATCTTTAATACACTCTCCTATATTGCTCAGGATTGGCACCAGCCTGTGATCCCACGGACCCCTGTGGAGCCAGTGCTGCAGTTGGGAGTGACTGTTCCTAACGCTTGCCTCAGTTTATTTAATTGCCTTCCTTGAAACCAAATACATCCATACTGGATGCACACGACCTGCTTTTTCCCAGTTCAATGTAAAAAGTGATCACTTCGTAGGATTGCAGCCTCAGAGCAGCTTCCCACTAACACCCCTCAAACAAAGCCATTGTGCTACTCTGTAGTGTTTGTTTCTGTGGGTTCCCAAACCAGCTTTTCCTATTGCAACCAAAAATTCCACTTCTGCATCTTATCCTGACAAGGCACTGATCCAGGTCCTATGCAGGCTCCCATTTGTACCATCATCCTATATTTACTGCTTCCCTGACCCTACTGACCACACTTCTTGAACCTAAAAAAAGATTGACAGTACAGTCCTACTACAGCATTTTTATTAATAGCCACTAGAATTTCCACACACAGGTTTTAGGGTTGCTTCTCTTTTCCTGTAATATTTTTATGCTGTGGCACTTTTATCCTTCACATATGGCATCACTCATCCACCTCCGCATCCTACACTGTAATTCCAGAGGCTGGCAATGTAGTATCTTGTTGGTTTTCTAGCCCCCAAGTCTCTGTGATGCCTGCTATCTTAGTGTTACTTGGCACCAGGAATTTGCGTTCTCCTGGTGTGATTTTGAAGTCTTTAGCAACTGTGTAGGAAGAATTTTAAGTCTGCCCTCACTTCATTGCTTAATATTGCATGTGCCAAATCCTTAACACTGTATCCTGTCTATTTTGTCTGTCTCATTTATTGGGGTGGTGCTGTTTATTTCCCTCCTGTTTTTTTCAGAGGTAAACTGAATGTCAGCCATGTTCACCTTGTAGATCACATCAGTTCAAATTGGGTAGTCCCCTGCATTTGTCAGCTTTCCCCTGCTTCTAGTGGAAATGCTCCTCTAGGAGCTCTTCAATTTCCAGTGACACAGGTTACCTATGTTACAGCTCAGGGGCAGCCTACCTTTCTAGGCTGTTTCTCTCATCCATGAAGTTTTGCCAGTTCCTCACATGTCTCAATCATCCACGAGCCCCTGCATCTCCCTCTGAGGCCATCATGCAGCCTTGGGACAAGGGACCTGCTCCCAGTAGCCAGAGCATCCTGCCTTCCTGACATTGGCTGGGTAACCTCCCGGAACTTAAAGGGGCTTAATTGCTTTGGGAAGCTTATGTCAGCCTAGTTTCTCCCCTGAAAGTATAACTAGGATCACTCATTTCTTACCCATACCTTATTAAGCTAATTAGCAGTAAGGAGAAATGTTCAAAAGCACGAAAAAAACCACACAGTGAGGATGTGGCTGACCTGACTACTGCCGCAGCCCTCAGCCTTCCACAAACACTCCAAGAACTAGAAAAGTATCTCGTTGCAAGGCAGGAAAGGAGAAATTTAACTCATTTCTCTCCTTTAAATCAGGTTTTATTTTATGAATTCCCTGCCTACTCAGGTACCCCTCAGTTGATTCAGATCAAGTAACTGACGAAGTTCACGAGAGGTTTGGATATGTGCATGGTTACAGAAATCAGGAGTTCCTGTCATAATAATAAAAATCCCAGAAGCATATTTTTTCTACCTTTTCCTTAGAAATGGAGACAACCACTAACAAGACATGTCTGCATGCCTGAGCCACAGAGGCCATACAGAGGACCAGATTATCCCACAGATGTCTGCCCTGAAGCATTTAAAAGCCAGAGGCAGTCCTTCCCTCCTGCCAGACACAGGAGAGAAGCGTAAAGAGGAGCTGGTACCAGATCTGATCCAGTGCCCTGCAACCTGGCTTCTAGGTAAACCAGAATTATCTCTCCCATGTGACACTTGTGACCAGTGGATACCTCCTTACTGATAGTGCATGGATAATGATACTGAATGGACCATCCTGGCTGTTGCTGTATGTACTATAGGTAGGCGGCCTACACTTACCACATACACAAAATATTTCAGTAGCAGGACTGTCAGATTGCTCTGTATGAAGGCTGAAGAGCTAGCTGAGCATAAAGAAAATCTCAGGAGATTTAGGAAAAACTGCCCAGGTGTGGCAAAGGAGGTTGGTATACAGAATATGGGCAGGGAATAAAGGCATTCATGGTGGGAGCACAGCACCGAACATTACTAATTTTAACATTACAGAACATTACTGGGTTTATTTTTTCTGAATTAAACATTGGAGTTTGAGGAAGTTTGGAGGAAGTTACCAAGATGTTGAAAAGAAGTTTGATACAACAGCAGAAGTGTGAGTGTCTCATGAAGTCACAAGATTTTCATGAGCAGCTGAAGGTTGGTTTGTGCTGGAGCAGGAGAGCTGCCATTGGGGCCTCTTATGCAAAGAGATGTGACTCCTTTTGTCACTTTGCCTACCCAACCAAGAGAAATACCCCATCAGCTTGGAAAGAACTTCTTTGTTTTTATTTGGCAAGCAGTGAGATATATTCATGTCTTCATGCATGCCAACAATGGGTAATTGATTTTCAGGCTGTTTTGCATAGTCAGGAAGAACCACTCCATGTACTCAGTCTTTGTGCTGCCAGACCGTGCTCCCCTCCTGGCTAAGCCTGGCATCCCTTGCTGCCTTGTCCCAAGCAGCTGTGAAGTACAAGACATTGATGCACCTTCTCACCCCCTCCCCAAAATCCTGGTTGGTGCTAGAGCTGTCAAGAGGAGAAAGTGCTCAGGTCCCCTTGTGAGTGCTGTAGAAGGAGGGGTGGGCTGAGGGCACAGGGTTCCGGGCAGGACCTCACCTCCTCTCTATCACAGGGAGTGAGAGAGCCCCTTGCAGCTCCTATGCCCCTTGGCCTGTTCTCTCAGGAGTGCAGCCTTCCCCAGCAGTCCAAATACAGGTTTATTGAAGAAAACACTTCCCAGGACATGTGAGACTTCCTGTATGCATATATGATTAAGAAAAAATTTCTCGAAACACGGGAGATCTCCCAACCTTCCTCAATTACTATGATGTAGTACATCCTCTATGTTCCTCCCCCAGCAATAAGGGAATGGTAGCACAGACCATTTGGAGATTATCGTTTGGGGAATCATCTTCAGTAGTATTATGAATATTCAGGTTTTTTTAATGTCACTTCATTTGAGCCATATCTTTTCTATTTTCCTTTCTGCCAGGTGTACTTCCCTCTGTTTCAATCATCTTTACACTCACTTATAATCACGAACGTGAAGAGCCCCACATATGGGCTGCTCTGACTTTTTGCAGTTGGTTCTCTATGGGAGGTACAGGAAAAACGTACAGAATTGAATCTCTCAGTGCAATGACATGGGACGAATCCCCCAGCTTAAAATGTGAAAGAGCTGCTGAAAGAGCGAAACAGCGTTTCACGCTCACAAATCTACCGTGGGGGAGAAGCAGGTCAGGATGGATTCTGCTGTGGGGAGTTCTGCCACCCAGTGGCTTTTTTCCTTACTGCTGCACAGCTACAGTAGCTTTGAAATCCACACTGCTGCTAATTTAGGGTTGTTGACCTTTGCTGTCTCTGTACAAGAGGGGATGACCACAGGGACCTGGCATAGTCTCTGCATATCCGAATTCTCGGCAGTTGCAGCTCTGGTCTTGTTATTGTTCCTGGATCTTTGCCTGTGAAAACTTGATTCCATCCAAAAGTGCAGGTTCCCGTTTTCCCATTGTCAGCACGTTATTGCTTCCAAGAACTGAAGGGGAGCAGTTGTTTTCAGACAAGGCTCCTCCTCATTCCAAACAGTTAGCAGCGGGGCCTTAAATTAAAAGGTATTTCATTTTTTAAATCATAACTGTGTTTGTGCTGTAAAAGCAGAAACCCTGTTGTGTTTTGGAGGATACACAACAAGTTGTTAGGCGTTTCTGTTTCTTGTATGACCAGCGAGTGTGGGAAGAGTGCACTGAGCCAGCTGCTCCAGAGCTCCACCAGCAGATAAAAAGCCCAATTGTCTCCAGGAAGTGTGGTGAGAAGGTGGGGAGACATCTTGCAGTAAACACGTCAGGTCTGTGATGTTTGTCTAATATTCTTGTAAATAATTCGGTGTATCAAACTCTGTTTTCCATTAACTGCTGGGTTCAGGTTAGCATTGTTCCTCTCATTTGCTGTTTGCATGATTTCCCTCCTGCAATGGCATGTTTTGACAACAGATAAATGCAGATAAATTGCAGGACAATCAATCTGCAAGTCAGATAAATTGTAATGGATGTAACTGAAGGATGTTTCTCTTCGATTTTCTTGTTTACAGTACCTATGGAAAAGCAAGCTGGAGTCGTTCAGTAGTGTAGGATTTCTCTTGACTCTCACCGATTTTTTTTTTTTAATTTTATTTTGGAGTAGAAAAACTGCCTTTTTGAGGTGCCTTTCTCCATTGGCCATGTGGGCAGCCCAAGTCACAAGCTTAGACTAGACATCTAAGTTTTAGGCAAGCTAAACTTAGGAGAGATGAATTGTGCACAAAGCACCAGTTCACCTCACAAGCTCCACAGTGGCTTTAGGCTGCCACGACCGAGAGGTAATCCTCTCTGGAGCTGACAAGATGTACCATGACCGCACCTGCCAGCACAAACACCTGCACGAGTATCTAAGGGATGCCATGGCTTTCAGTCATGGATCTGAAAGCATTTTAGCAGCATGAGTCATGCATTGTGCTGGCCTGACACCTGGTTGTAAATACCGCTCTTAGGCTGTTCGGAGCGTTATGGGAATTTTCTGAATGTTGACACAACTGGAGCTTTGGAGCCAACTGTGAAAACAGAAGGTCTGAGATGTGTAGGTAGGCACGAATTCAGCTGTTCATCTCCCCTTACACTCACACAAAAGCTCATGCCTGTTATGGATCCCAGTCTCTGTCAGTCACTGCCATGCAAGCAGATTTTCCCACAACCAACACAAATCCCACTTGAGCACATAAGTTTACGTTGGGAATAGAGTTGCCTTTGAGATGATATTTAAGGCCATCACAGAGAAAATGAAGGTCTTCTGGGTGCATCCAACCCCTGCCATCAAATCTACTTTTCTACCTCCCGTAAGAGGATTTCCCTCACGAGCCGAGCTTCTGAACATTTCTCCATTATAGTCTTAAATTAAAAGGCACTAGATCTGGGACTATCCCACCCAAAGGTTTGGATTTAAAAGAATCACCTTTTAGTCTGCATGCTAGAGAACTGCCCTCTATATTTGAATAAACTGGTTTCTTTATTACCTGTGTATTGATTTCTAGGGCACTTTCCCTTTAGCAAAATTAATCAATTGTATCATTGTTTCTCTCTAAATAGAGTCAGAAGGATTAAGTGTCAGCTCAGTCATAATGACCCATAAACTGGGTTTGGATTTTAAAAATGAAAGGCAAAGTCATGCATGTCATGTTGTAGGATTTCGTGCCTCAAGAGAAGACTGCAGAAAAAGGTTTGAGGAACATGAAGAAATACCACGCAATGTTGCAAAAATTGGCAATGGTAAGTGTGTTGCTCTAGCCGTGACTGATTGCTGGTATTATTTTTCAAGAGTCACATGCTGGGGCAGTGCTGAAGGACGGCTGGGGTGACTATGGAAATGCCTTTGGTTTAGTGCAGTTATAATCAACCATCTTGAAAACACGAATCTCACCCTTCATCTGAAGCAGAGTTAGAAGAGCAGCAGGGGCTCTGCTGAAAGGCAACCCACTAAGCCTTTTCAGCCAACTCTGTGGCCACACTAAAGCCAACGCTGACCCAACTGTCAGCTGCCAGAACCTGGTAAGGACACCAGCGAGTGTCAGGGCATGAGCAGACTGCTTTTGCACTGTGAAACTACTGATTGCTTCCCAGCACTCCCTTGGGAATGAACAGATTAATTTCACATTTAGATAATAAGTCTGGTTTCAAAAAGCACTTTTTTTAGCTGAGCTCGGAGGCCTGCAGGCTGCAGCTACACATCATCAGGTTAATTACACTGTATGCACCACAGGGGCCTGGCTAGTGGGGGATCTTGCTTCATTATTCATGCCTACATTTGTGCCTCACTTGCTTGACAAATTGTATCCTTATCCTTAAAATCCCTAAACATTTGCCACACACATTGGGATCTGCTTTTGTAACAGCTCCAGCCCCCTCAGACTTGTGCTTTACTATCCCATACAAAAGAGTAAGAGGAGAAGTAAAAGAAGTTGGACTGGGGCAGAGATCCAGGGGAGATTCCTAGAGGAAACAGATTTTCCCACCCTTGATGCAGCTGGGGAGGAGAGGAGCAGTCACCTTGCACCTGGAAATGCTGACGCAGCAGTCATGCTGCTTTCTGCACACTGTCACCTTTACAACAGCAGCTGTGTTGGTTTTTTTAAGGTTCTGAAAGACAAGGAAGTGGGGCAGGAATTCCTCTTCAGTCACAAAAGAGGTAAACCATGAGAGTAAGAATCAAAATGAACACAAGCAACCTGTAAGCAATGAAGATCTACGGATAAATAATGGGATATATAAGTAGTGGGGTTGGGGTTTCTAGTACGCTGATACTGCTATCTCACTTTCAGGCTGACAAACAGTACTGTAAGATTGGCAACTCATGGGACACTGAAGAGCACTTAGCATAAGACACAGAGATTTTATGCCGGATTATAAATTCAGGAAAAATTCCCATCTTGGACAAAGGAACAGGACCTCGAAGGTAGAGTTTGTCAGCTTTGAAACACTTCACACAAGTAAAGCCAAGCATGATAATGCTGTAAAACCAAGCACTGAAGAAAACTAAACACATCCCAGTCCCTCTGTTTACGTTACTACCCATCTACAAAAAGCAACCTATCCTGGTTGCCTATCCTGGCAACTCTGAAGGAGGAACACACTAATTTTGAAAATGTGTGGTCCTCTCCGGAGGAAACATAGGTATATTCTTAAACACTGATTACTCTAAAGCAGTCCTTACAGTTGGGCCCCTTTACTCCACCTACGGTAGAAACACATCTGAGGTTATTAATGTGGGTAGGCATGAAGGATATGCACACAAGGAAAGAGTCATAAAACTGAAGATGTTAACATTAGCAAAATACAGCAAGGGGACAGCGATCACCAGGTCTGGATGTAAATGAGGAAATTATGATTTCTTCATAAAGTTAAAACACAAAAGGAACACCTCTGTGACAAAAAGAGCTGGAAATGTTAATACTATGGCCAACAATCCTGATGAAAAGGGAGGATAAACTAAAGCAGTGCATTTCAGTTAAGATTTTTGTTTGTTAGTTTGTTTCCTAATGAAGTAGCACCTCTGTTTATGTGTTTCTTTCACTCTCATTTCACGTGGGATAATACAGAAGCTAACAATGTCCAGAACTACAACAAAATGTATACTGGCACAACACACAACTATGCCAATAATGCAGATGCGAGAGCCAATTTTTATAAGAGAACTGGATATTGAGATCTCTGAATAATGATTAGAGTCACTGACTCATACTTTGCTTCTAATTAAAAACAACTCAGATTTCTCCCTCAGAAACAGTAAGAATGGGGGGAAGCAATGAAGCCAGAAACAAGTACAAGATTCCAATGGGGTTTTTTTTCAGCTAAGGCTAAAAAAGTAACTTAAAAGATAACACTGCTAATAATCCAAACTGCAACCTATCTCTTGCCATTTTTTTATCTTACTTCAGGTAATATTCAGAGTTTTCATCTGTGCCTGCAGTTTCTCAAGCAGCAGATTAATGCTGCATGAAAGTTATAACACTGCTTAAAAAAATTTTATCTGCCTTGCATTTTATCTGCCAATACCTCTGTCTAACAGCAGTACAAAACAGCAGTGCAGGCCGTTCAGAGAGGCTGAGCTGTCCCTGTCCTGAGGTCTTCAAGACTCAGAGGTTTTCAAGACCCAGCTGGACAAACTACAGAGTAACCTTGTCTGACCGCAGCACTGGCCCTGCACTGAGCAGGAGGTGGGACTAGAGACCTATGGGGTACCTGCCAACCTGAATTTTGTGATCATCTTTTGTCTGTTTGTTCCCTGCACAAAAAGGCAGCGTCTCTTATTTGTGCTTCATAAAGATCTACACAGAGCATTGACAAAGTTTCATTAATGAAAGGATGTGGGCATACACTGTGTTTGTGCACCCTGTTCGTTCAGGTTTTAAACTTGAGAAAATCTTTAGAGAACATGTGCTTATACAGAGAAGGTTTGGGATAGCAGACTGACTGTACAACATTAGTGACCTTGGAAGAAATACCATTTCAGAAACATTCAAACAGAACATTTTAAGGAAATACAATTTCCTTTGTCATTAAAACTGTCAGGTTGTCAATTAAAGACCACTGCAAGCATCTCTTCTATCTAAATCTTTCCCAGAAATAACAAGTACTATGTATGTTCCTCTCTCTGTACTTGGGGAACAGTTAGTACCTCTGTTTTAATTTAGGTAGTTTATCACACACTTTTGAAGCCCTGCAACGGTACCAAGCAAGCCTGTTCAATAACACATTCCCTCTGGAACACCCTGCAGTACTTTTGTGGGCTATAGCATCAGTACCGTGCAATGAACAAAAGATCCACATCCATATCCGTATCCATATCCATATCCGTATCCCTATAGACACCGTGTGGGACGGAACTGGCAGGGCGCCCTCTGCTGGAGGCCCACCAGCCTGCAGTGCCATGGACCCAAACCCAAACGGGCCTGGTACAGCTGAGCCATCCTGGCTTTGGTGCTCTGGAACTCCAGTCCTGGCACAAGTCTTATTATTTGCTATCCACCAGCAACAAGATCCATTTGATCCAAAGATCATTTTCTGGGCTCTAGTACTTGTGCCATCTCTTTAAAGCATGCCCTGCCCCTTGGGTGCACTACACACATCCTTCAAAAGGGTTCAAATTCCAGCTTGTACTAAACACCTCCCTGTGGGAACGTGATCAACACCTCGCAGAGACTGCAGTTCTAACATACTGCAGCACAAGACGCTGTGCAGATGCTGGAAGGAAGGAGGTAGAGAGGGAGGGAAAAAAAGCATCATTCATTTATCTGCTTCACTTCTTCCACGCTCTTCTATTTCAGCTCATATTCTCATTTTTGCCTTCAGCCTGCCTGCAGGGGCCATTACACTCTTCAGTGCCACTATAGCCTACCCTTTTCCTTCTGTGCACAGTGCTTCCAGCGTTTATCTCCCTGTACTGATATGACTGTCTACTCCTTTGAACTCCTACTGGTGTTTACTCTTCTCTGCAAGCAGGCAGAAAGGACAAACACTCGTTTTCAGTGACTGTATCCCTCTGATCTTCTCACAACATACAGTCATTAAGATTAACGCCTTTTCAGTGTGTCTAGTGTGGAGAGGTTCACAGTGTGTTAAACCACAGAATTTAGGCTCGCTGGAATGAAAACTACTTTATCATTTGATACAGCAGCAGCAGCTTGCTAACTCTGGCCACAATTCTTAAAACTGTAAATAAAACTACACACACAGTAGTCTTTTACAAGCTTGCAGCCCATAATTCCTAACTTGTGTCAAAGAGGCATGCTCCAGGGGCTCCAGACTAGTTCTGAAGTTTGCAATTTTGCAACAGGAAAAGCATCAACTTTCACATAAACTGCAGCTCTTAGGCTATTATTGTACATTTAGGATCAGGGAATACATATGAAGTGAGATAGCAGGCTTCCTGGAAGACAAATTATACAACTTACCAAGATATGAATAACTCCCGTTACTCCCAAATGGAGAGTTCATGTACTTTTTAAGTTACAGGGGAAGCCAGATGAGAGATCCTTTGCTAAGGAACAAGCCTGAGATCTGGATAACCAAGGTAAGTCATCCAAATGCCTGACACTCTCCATGGACAGCCAGTCGATTCTCCTGTGACTACTAAGCAGAGGGCTTTTCAATTCCAGTTCCCTCCTTTGTGCAGTGAAAGTGAAGTCCTGCATCACCACTGTAAACCTTTACTGTTAGCTGGGAAACATCATCACCATCATTAGCTATCCCTATGCTACTCACTTCTCTGCTTATCTGAACTTTTATTTATAAAGTTCTCTTACAGCTAGCCATAAACTGCAGCAACCTAGTCACAAAATTAAAACACAAAGACAGACAGCCTATAATTCATTTAATATTTCAGGCAACTATTAACAACATTGAATTTTCTACCTGTACACATACAATTCTTTAATCATCAGTGTCCCCTCTGCCATTCATACCAGACAGGGTTAAGAATTTTCTTACATTTCATACACAAACTCTTAACTCAGGATTTAAAGTATTTATTTTATAAAATCTAAATCCAACCAGCGCACCTTATGACTTAATTTCTCTCTGCTCCACAGGTTTCAGACGCTGTTTAATGACAAGCTCTCCCTTGCTTGTAAGAAAGGTGCTGGCTATCTCCTCGTCTGTTGGCATCCCATAGGGTAGTTTCAGTGGCTTTATTCTACAGGCAAAAGAGTTTGCTTAGTGAAGTCCTGTGACTGGAAGAGAGTTACATTAAATATTAAAAATATACAAATAAATAAGCAAATAATTAACAAACCTTATCAGATGTTTAATAACTTTCAGTTTGGAATTCACAGAAGGGATATTTTTGTGCAGTCTTGGCTGATGTGCCTACGTAAAGGATAAAACAGGTTTTACAAATGCGTTGCCAAATCCCAAATCTCTGTTCACTAAACTTTTCACACTATCAGTAAAAATATAAACCACAGTCGCAAATCTAAGATGTAGAGAACCATCATGCATCACGAACATAAAAATATGAAATCAAAACTGGATCAAACTTGATTCCAGTAAAATGACAATTTCAGCTTTATTCCCATTCCATTATCAATATAGTTTTCTTCCAGCTGTTAAAAATACTATAAATGTAAATACAGGAACTTAGGAAAAAAACTGCTTGTTTCTGTAACATCTTAAATGGATCAAGCACACATTTTATTCTCTGTAATATAACACTGACTAGAAGAATCTTTGCACAATGTGCAGCTAGCCCGAAAAGCTTGGAGAAACCCATCTTTGACACAAACTCCTAAGAGTCTTGGCTTTCAAAGCCTTTTCATTGGTAAACGAGTCTTATTTGCCTTCCTGCAATATCTAAGTAACATGACCCACAGAGAAAACTGAATTCAAAGTATTTACAAATCTATTTCTATTATTTTAGCAGAATTCTCAGGGTGAAGTTCTCCTCAGGCATGCAACACAATACCATACAGGGATATTCTGAATTCCTACTAAAAGTGCATTTGCCATGAACATTCCCCTCAGGTGCTATAAATGTAATTATGTTTTGTGACTGCAAAATTGAGGTCCTTGAAAACCAACCACCTTAATGCTCCATTTCTGATGTACACAACAAGTACTAAGAACAACAATCATACTTTATCCAGCCCAAGGTCACGTATTATCTTCTTTTCCCAATATGGGCGACCAATGACACTTTTTATTCTAGTAATAACGTGGATTTTGTGGGGCTGCTCAGGGTCACCTCCATACTTCTCATGATCTCCAGGCCGTGGCTGAAATACCTAGAATGAAAAGTTCACAAAACCAGAGGGTTTTTTCCTAAATATCTGATAATTACTATTATTATAGTCAGCTACTCTCTAAAACATACTTCAACCTTGGTAAAAATTCTTACATGTTTTTCTTTCCAGGCAGTCAATGCACCGACAAAGTGAACTAAAATTTAGCTTTTATAACATGAAGTCAAATATTTTTATAACGGTTTGCTGATAGTGACTCACAGAAACACATGGACAACACCGGACCAGCACAACACCTAATTCACGTGCATCTCCTCAGGGAACCTGTGCTCAGCCTCTGGACAGCACGTTTTTCCACAGGCTTTAAGAATGCTTTTAAGGAAAAGAATCAACTGACACAAGATGGTATCTTGCAAAAATAAGCTAAAAATGTAAACGTAAAAATGTAAAGGGCAAGTCAAAACTTCCCATCGCTTTGGTTTAATTATTTATTGGACAAAATATTTCAGTTGGAAGGGACTTCCCAACAGTCATCTAGTCCATCTCCTGATCACTTCAGGGTGGTCCAAAAGTTAAAACATTATTAAGGCATTATCCAAATGCCTCTTAAACACTGACAGGCCTGGGGCGCTGAACACCTCTCTAGAAAACCTGTTCCAGTGTTTGACCACCCTCTCAGTAAAGAAATGCTTCCTGATGTCCAACCTGAACCTGCCCTGATGCAGCTCTAAGCCATTCCCATGCGCACCGTCACTGGATCTCAGGGAGAAGAGCTCAGCACCTCCCTCTCTGCTTCCCCTCCTCAGAAAGCTGCAGAGAGCAGCGAGGTCACCTCCGAGCCTCCTTCTCTCTGAACCAGACAAAGCCAGAGTCCTCAGCTGCTCCTCTCAGGACATGCCTTCCAGCCCTGTCACCAGCTTGGTTGCCCTCCTCGGGATGCATTCAAAGACCTTCACATCCTTCTTAAATTCTGGGGCTCACACAAACTGCACGCGGCACTGGAGGTGAGGCTGCCACAACGCTNCTGCACGCGGCACTGGAGGTGAGGCTGCACCAACGCTGAATACAGCGGGATAATCACCTCCTCTGACTGTCTGGCTGTGCTGTGTTTGATGCCCTCCAGGATGGGGTTTGCCCCCTGGCTGCCCGGGTTCCCTGCTGACTCCTGTTGAGTTGTTGCCCACCAGCTCCCCCAGATCACTTCTGCAGGGCTGCTCTCCAGCCACTCTTGTCCCCATTTATACCTGTGCCCGGTATCACTCGGTAGCAGGAGCAGTATCTGGCATTTATTACTGTTAAATTTCATGCCACTGATGATTGCCTAATGCTCCAATCTGTCTAGATCTCTCCGTAAACTTGCTAATGGTGCATTCAACTCCTGCATCCAGATCGTTGATAGATATTTTGAACAGACCTGGCTCTAAAACTGAAGCCTGAGGAAGATCGCTGTTGCCCTGTCACCAGTCAGATGTAACCCCGTTCACTGCAACCTTCTGGGCTCTGCCCTTCAGCCAGTTCTTCACCCAGAACACTGTGAACCGGCTCATCTCACAGAGTCTCTGGAAACCTGTCATACCGCAGCAAACACAAAATATAGCACGCTAACACCCGTTTTTCAGTTTCTCAATTACTGACGCACATACCGAGTCTGGAATTCTCGACCTGGTAAAGAGACAGCGAGCCCAGGCTGGGGACGCCATCCCCGCCATCCTCTTCTCCAGCAGCTGCAAAGAGAGGAGGGCACAACTCGTCTGCACTTTCCTTACAGCTCTGAATACTCGCGAACAGACGACGCGGCCACGAGCCCCATTCCCCGCGCGGATGGATCCCCACACGGATTCCCACCCGCCCGGCGGCTGCGTATCCCAGCTCTAGCCTGGATCCCACCACAGATCCCACTCGATGCCCACCTGGATCCCGCCCCAGCTACCCCTCCATTCCCACCTTCCCGGCTCCTGCGAGCCCCAGGCCCGCGCGGCCCACCCCGGCGGCCATCGCGGTGCGCGCCCTTTGTCTCGGCCGGACACCAGCGCCACGGCACTTCGGTTCCGAGCGGGCGGAAGGACAAGGGTGCGACACCGCCCCCTCCCTCCTCCTCCTCAGCTCCCTGCCCGTTCCTGGTCGCCGTCCCGCTCCCGGTCACCGTCCATGTCGCGGTCGGGGGGCGATGGCACCGCCGCGCTGGAGCGGGCCGGGGCGGAGACGGTAAAGCGGGCGGTGGAGCTGGACGTGGCGTCCCGGTTCCAGGAGTCGCTGGTGTGTTACCAGGAGGGCATCGATCTCCTGCTGCAGGTGGTGAAAGGTACCGGGCGAGGGGCGCCGCGGCCTCAGGGGTCGGGGACGGTCCCGGGGACACTCGGGCTGTGTCGGACGCCGAGGGCCGTCGTCCCACGGGGAAGGAGAGGGGGGCAGCTGGCGGTGTTCCCCCAGGAGAGAGGGGCCAGGGAGGGCTGGGGGGAATTTTTTTAATGGCCCCTGTGCTTTTGTGGGTCACAGCCACGAAGGATGAGGCAAAAAAGCACCGCTACCGGCAGAAGATCTCCGAGTACATGACCAGAGCCGAAGACATTAAAAAACACATCGAGAAAGAGAAACAAGGTATGTTTAAAAACCTAAACGGAGGGTGCCAAGAGGATGGAGCCAGGCTCTTCTCAGTGGTGCCCAGCAGTAGGACACGAGGCAAAGGGCAGAAACCAATGCCCAGGAAGTTCCACCCGAATATGAGGAAGAACTTCTTTACTGTGCGGGTGACTGAGCACTGGAACAGGTTGTCCAGAGGGGTTGTGGAGTCTCTCTCACTGGAGATATTCAAGAACTGTCTGGGCACAATTCTGTGCCGTGTGCTCTGGGATGGCCCTGCTTGAGCAGGGAGGCTGGACCAGGTAACCCACTGTGGTCCCTTCCAACCTGACCCATTCTGTGAGCCACGATGTACCCGTTCGCTTTTAAATGTCTGTCGTTATGCAAATGTTTGATGGGTGAGGTGTTTTAACACAGAAATTATGTCCTGACCTTTACTTAAACAGAGACTTACTTTCTTTTCAGATGGCAAATACCATAAGCAAATCAGGATAGAGGAAAATGCAACAGGTTTTGGCTACGAAAAGCTTTTCCATGAGTACCTTACTGAGATTGTTTCTGAAGTTTGGGTGGAGGACCCGTACATTAGGCACGTTCATCAGGCAAGTAGATACTCAGTGTAACTAATACAGATGTAGCTTCTAGAGACTTTCCAGGTTACTAAATTAAATAAAACTTTTACAGTTGTATAACTTTCTACGATTCTGCGAGATGCTAATTAAGGGGCCATGCAAAGTGAAAACAATCCACCTCCTCACTTCCTGTGATGAGGTAAGTGTCTAGATTTTGGTTTCTGTTACGTAGCAGGTGATGCCACATTCAAAAAAAAAAAATATATATATATATAGACTTGTTCTTACTTACCAGAACTTGTTAGACTCAGGCTCTGATGCTTTCAGCAGAAAACTCAGACTTAAGAGAAAAATAAAATGTGATAGTGGAACATAAGTAATTTTCTAAGTTCAGAGTTTTCTGATAATTCTAATAACTTCTTGATAAGCAGAGTCTTAAATTGAAAAGATGTTTCTGTGAAAGTTTTGTTGCAGAAAATGTCATCAAAAGCAAAGCATCTATGGAGATACGGGGTTTTTTGCTCTTCCAACAACTGTATTTAGTTGTCATTTAAGAGGCTTTGATTAGCTGTAATCTCTCAAACTAGCACTGCATTTATTTAAACTATTACTGCACTTATTTTTAATAATAATTCATATCTAGTTTCAAAGGGCTGAGAGTGAGCTCCTCCTCCATGTCCCTTAGCAAATGTACCTGTAATCTATCTGCTCTTTATCCTGTCTTTCAAACTGCAAATCTGCCTCCATCCAAGTTACTTCCTTTTGGTTTACTTTGATACTAAAAAGTTTTTGTTGATGAGTTCAGGAAGAGGTGACCAGAAGTGAGTTTATATAAAAAAAACAGAAAAAAAAGAAAAAAACCCCACCACATTATTTTTATTTTTGACAGGGTTGTGGCAGGAGTCAGCAGATGAGTGGCTTGGAAGAAATACAACAGTCATTAAGGAATTACGGAGTAACACTGAATATTGAATTTTCGTCTTCAATACACGATCGAGAAATCAGGTGGGGGATATAAAAAATGAGCAAATGCCAGTTATTGGAAGCCAAACTACTTAACCCTAATTTTTGAGACAACTATTAATTACAGCTCTGGTTAACAAAATAGAAGGCAGTGGCCCTCACTGGATAAAATCAGCCTCCATAGTTTCATGTTGTCTAACTGTGAACATAATATTAGTTGTCTCTTTATCTGGAATAGTGTCTTCTGTGGTTGACACAAGTATGGGTGACATTAGGAAATAATTGTGATTGAAACAAGGAGCTTGTGCATCATGCGGATGTAACTGTTTTTTTTATTCAACATACTCATAGTATTCAAATTTGTGAATTTTTAAAACAGATTCAACAATGGATGGATGATTAAGATTGGAAGGGGTCTTGATTATTTTAAGAAACCACAGGTAAAAATGCTTTGACCTCTTTAATTATCTTAGAATGAGCTCTTCTACAGCATCTGCTCGCCATGTCAATTCTGTTAATTTCTGCAGGGTCGTTTCAGCATTGGATACTGTGACTTTGACTTGCGACCTTGTCACGAAACGACGGTGGATGTCTTCCACACTAAACACACAAAAAAAATGTAATCAGATATGACTGCTTTTAATAAGTGTTTTTATAAGCATAAAAACGTCAGACTGCAAGATGTCGCTTGAGTCCAGCTGTCCACCCTCAGAAGCAACTCTTCCAAGTACTTAGTGCAGCATAGCTTTTATGATGTATAGGTTTAAGAATACTTGAGGCTTTTCAAGTCTGAGTCTGAGAAAACACAGCTGTAAATTCCTTCACTGTACTTCTTCTGTAATCTTAATTAATACAATCCATGTCTAAATTTGATCCTGATTTCATAACAGACCCTCAATATTGTCTTTCAAAGGCCTCTTTACTGTCAGTTCTATTTTTACTACTGATTTGGTCTTGAGCCAATTTTGGGGTTTATCTCTCTAATTGACCACCTCACAAACATTGGAAGCTGGGCTGGCACGTGTCCTCTTTTAAAAGCAGTTTTATTTACTTCCTTTAATTCCTGCATTCTAGTCATGACTACTATTCTGCTTGGTTTTAGTCAATCTTGTAATACTTTATTTCACAGACTTTACTAGTAACCCCAAATTTAACATTCCATTTTCAAAGCCTCTTGCCTACAAAAGTTTTAGTGTTCAGTATACAATCATTTTAGGGTTGTCTTATGTGTCTCTGCATGATGGATTTTGGACTAGGAAGGCTGCAAACAGCTGTATTCTCTTCCCTGTCACTCCTATATGTTCTTTCATTCCATGATGTATGGTCATATACCTGATTTCCATCCTTTGCATTAGGTGTGGAAAGGATATATGATCCTCTCCCAGTCTTACTCTCTGACTTTAAAGTCCAATCACTGGCTACTCATGCCAGTCTCAACTGCATTTTCCCTACTACTATGGTAGTCCCCTAAAAAAACTAACATTTATTTTTAAGTTCTTTCAAAAGCTGGATACCCTGAATAGCTCAGTTGGTCAGAGCATGGTGTTAATAACACATCGTGGGTTCAACCCCTGTACAGGCCGCTCACTTAAGAGTTGGACTTGGTGATCCTTGTGGGTCCCTTCCAACTCAGAATGTTCTGTGATTCTAAGGAATACGCTATTTGGAGTAAAGACAGAGTCTTTCCTTGTCATTCCTTCATCCTTGGGAAACCAGAAGGAATTACCTAGGCTGCTGCTTCTTTTTCTTCTTAAGTAAGAGTTCTTTCTTAGCAAGAATCCGCCAAAGTCATGTATTCTGACATGAAAACCAGGCAGTGGCCTCTTTTGCAGGTCACATCAAAATCTTTTCAGCCTCAGGACTGATAGGTGCCTTATGCTTTCTGCTCCTGTAATACAGTGGGCCTCTGTATTCTAGTAGCATGGTTATAGGTGTATTCCATTATATTTTTTTTCCTTAATGTGCTTTATTATTTTATTTTCTGTCATTTAATGCTGCTATTCTTTTCCTCTTGCCTATAACAACAAATCTGTTCCCCAGAAATCAAGAAGAAATGGAGCTGGTCTTTACCTTATTTTCTGGGTCACAGTTTGCCAGTGGTTTGCCGCCTTTATCCTTTCTCATAGTAATGTCTCAGCTTGGTAGTGTTACATCAGCAAAATGAATAATATATGTGCCACAGAGCTGTGTGCTACTAGTTGTTCCCCCAAACATTCCATAGAAGCTCCTTGGCTTGCTGCTGTGAAACTAGTTTTCTAGTCACTGTTGTGAATTTTATTCAGTTGTGTATAATATATGCCTATTTTTAATGGGAATAAAGAATATTTTTTATTATTTGTAGTTCTAGTCATCTGTTTGACTTCTTCACTGCATAGAGTAATTCAAGGAAGTTGGGTAATGCCTCATGGATCCAGCCATGTTTGGGAGAAGGTTCACTGTAAATACAGTAAACTTCCCAAATGTGGAGCTTTGTGTCTTTTAACCTAGTTCAGCAATTTCGAACATACAGAGGCAAAATAAAGAGCTTTTTCTTCTAGTTCAACTATAATTCACTAGCTAAGACTACAGCTTTCCTTGCAGATCCCATGGATATGCAGTATCTGTACATATGTACAAGTAAGCCTTTAGTGACATACCACTTGGTGCTGCACTGAAATTTTTACTTATAAGCCCTTTATCTCTGAACAGTTCCTTGTGCTGTCAGTAGGAACACCATGTATGAAGAGCAGTGGGCATCAAGGAATGGAAAAAGTCCAAGAAACTATCAGAGAAATCTGAGAGTACAGTTCTGCAATCATTTTATTGACTTCAAGCCGTATTCTTCTGTGTTGCTGCTCACACTGATGCAGTCAGGTCATCACCTGGATTGTGCAGTCAGAACTGTCCCTCCTGGCATCAGCTGTGGAGATGAGCTTAAGTCACCTTCCCTGCTGGGCTCAGCCAAGTGTCACTCAGCCCTACAGCCAGTCCCAGCTGAGGGCTGGATTCACCCCCACTGACTGCACTCCTTAACTAAAGGTAGGTCACTTCCAACATGTAATTTCCTCCTCATGAGAGCTGGTCAACCAGTCATCTTTTAAAGGTGTCAATGTGGAAGTAATATAGTAACACCTTATAGGCCTTTGCAGGAATCACTTAAATATTTGCAGCTGTCTCATCTGGGCAGCGTTATTTAATTAATTGCTGCTGTTCTGACCTGATCAAAATTGCATGCTTCTTATTCACAACAACAGTGAAATATATCTTGAGCCTTTCTTTCATAATTCTACTTTATATTAAACTATTAGTTAACATTAAAATTGTCATTTTCAGTTCACTATTGTCTTTTACTAGAAAATTTTCTCCTAGCTTGTAACATAAGGAACCTGTTTCTCCTAAGTCTCTATTTGCAACTGTATCTCCTAAAGTTTAGCTTAGATACCAGTACCTATGGTAGGGTACTGGTAAGGACCCCCAGATTTGTGCCAGGCAGTGCAGGAACAAAGGAGGCACAGGTGGCCTCTGTCCCAGTTAGGCTCTCCTGCCTTCATCACTAAAAGACACAACCCCCCACACTGAACTTCCTAATCCTTTGCCCGGTCTTGCACATGCAGGGATAAAAGCCCTAATCCAGGGTGGAACCTTGAGAGTGATTCATTACACAGTGAGTTCAGCATACTACCACACTTGTGCACTGGAGGCACAGGGGAACCAGCATTCTGCAAGAAAGGACTTTCAACCAGAAACCAGGGGACATCCCTCTCCACACAGTTCAGGGGCTGAGACACAGCCTTTGGACTACTATCCCCAAGGAACTGAGTGCAGGCTGGGGCCTCCAGTGCAGCAGCACAGCACCAGTTTTAACCTACCCCATCCCATCTCTGTCAGCCATTTGTACCTCCTCTGCTACAGGGCCAATTTGTGATGCCCTCACCATTTGCTCTAGTTTAAGCAGCAATGATGTCTTGGCAGCTGTGACTTACATCCTACAGTTTAACATCAGGTGCAGGCAGCGTGAAATTTAATTGTAATATTAAACAAAAGCACAAGATTGAACAGTTTGACTGGTAAGAGAAAAATTCAGCTTGTAGAAATCATTTTAATTTTGTTTTCAATACATTAAATAAAAAACAACAGAAGTTTAACTTACATTTTTGAAATGCAAGTCACATTAGCATTATCATATTCTCACATAGTAGATTCCACCTGCTGTGCAACTCGTCATCTTGAGGACACACTCTTAGCAATGTTGTTGCTAGTGTTGTGGTTTCATTTGGGCAAAACTTACTGCCAGTAAGGCTCTTGACCAGTTCGCTGTACAGTGCTGGTGGCAGCCACTGCTCCGGCAGATCGATGGTACAGACTTCAATCCTTCCATGCTTTACATCCATATTTACTTTAACGTCAAGAACAGCATCTTTATAGGCCATGTTAAGACAAGTGCTAACGCTGAACTTTGGTGTCTTTCCGTACACCCACTCCCAGGTTTGTAGTTCTTTAGTTTTATTATTAATTCCAGGAAGCAGAGTCTCATCAGCTGGGTTTATTAAGGTGATGTGATGATCTATTTGGTGTTGTGTAGCATATTCCTTAGCAATGGCATCCAGGAGCATCTCAGAAGTTAAACTAGGATCCTCTTCAAAGAGATTTTTCACTGAGGCAGGCACACTAGGAGTGGCATTGCTCTTTAGCCCTTTATAAGGACTTTTTAGCACAGAAGATAAGGCAAACTTATCTGCGTTACAGAGTAAGGTACAGTGGTGATAAGCACTTGTCCCTCCCAGCTTTGCAGCAGTACCTGAGATTTTGTAGTGCCTATCTAGCAAGATGTCATATCTGTCAGTGACGTGTATGTCTAACTGGGGACGCAAGGCTTTCAGTGCCTTCACAACCAGTTTCAGGTTTTCCATTCGCTCGTATTTTTTTCTGGTTGTGAAGAAAGTCAAATTGATATTACCTAGGTCATGGTAAACTGTCCCTCCTCCACTTCTTCTCCTGGCTAGTTTTATATTTTTTTGCCTCAACAGTCTGAGGTTGCATTCCTGCCAGGGATTCTGATGTCTCCCTATTACCACAGCAGGGGAATTTCTCCAAAGGAAAAGGACCTGTCGCTTCTCTAAATCCATGTGTTCATGGATCCAGTCTTCCACAGCTAGATTTTGGTAAACGTCATTAGAAACAGACTGGATAATGAGGGGTCCACTAGCTGTGCTCCTGAAGCCAGCTTTTGGAGTCCTGAGGACGCAGGACAGCCGAAGGCAGTTCTTTAAGGATGGCTGGAGTACCATGTTTTTAATAACTGGACAGCGGATGGAAGGAATTCCCATTCTGCTCAAGCTGGATGCAGCAGAAATGAAATGCTAGAGGCAGGCATGACGCAGTCATGCTCTTCCCACGGCAGCATGCCAGTTCCACGGCATGGTTCTCCTCCGGGTGATGCCGCTCAAGCCCTGCTGGGGACTTCACGTTAACATCGGGGGGTGTTAGAGTAGCTGCTTCTCACAGTCCCTGGTGCCTAAAAGACCAAAGGAAGAAACGGAATGTGTATTTTCTCCTCACTCAACAGAGCCTTCCTAATGCGGTTTTACTTCGCGTAGTCTGGCTTTGTTAGGGTCTTTTGTTTTTTTCCCACGGGGTTCCTGGCACGGTGTCCCCTCGGCCCCGGCGGCTGCTCCGAGGCGCTGCGCCCGCCGCCGCCCCCGCGTCCCGCCGCCCGCCCCCGCGCTACTCACGGCGGGGGGCGGCGTCCCCGGCCCCGCCGGGCGGTTGG
>VZRE01007300.1:11901-68598 GCA_013396775.1 Cephalopterus ornatus | reverse complement strand
CTGCAGTGCTCTGTGCTGTTGAATCTCCGGAGGTCGCCGTTCAGGGCCCCGGGTTTGCAGGAGAGGCCCGGGGATGGAGATCTCCACTCCCGAGGAAGGGAGAGGGGGAAAGGGTGGAAGGGAAAAAAAATTAACAAAGGTTCCTTCCCAAGAAAACTCACGCCGTCTGTTGTGGTGGTTCGTATAATTGTCCCTTCTTTCAATGGTGTTCACAAGAAGAAACAACTGCAGCCAGGTAATCAGGTTGAGAGCAGAGACAGGAAAAAACTTCAGGGCTGTGTTTTCAACCCACACTTTTCTTCTGTTCCCCGTAACCAAACCTCACCCCCTTCCTCTCCCGGAGAGGGATGAAACCAAAAAGGACCAAAAGACACTCCTCCCCCCCACAGACTTCTCAAGGGCCATCAGCTTTGGAATGTCAGGCCAAGCCAGTTTCTTTATGTTGCTAATTGGCACTCAACCCCCCTCACAGCAGCAAGCAGGGGGAAGGGAAGGAAAGATTCCTGCCCGGTTTTCAGCACACTTGAAAACTATAACAGCTACTTATACTTCTGGCAGTGTAAATAATTCAAAACCCTGCAACTGTTTTATAAAAGTTTGAAAAACTCATTCTACTTATTAAATCTCTGAATCATACTGTCTGTTTCATGCTAACCACATCAGGTAGAAAGAGATCATTTTAGAGTCATGAAAGCCAAATAAAAACCCTCACCTCATAAAGTGATAATAATTAAATATTTAAAAGGTGACTGTCAATATGAAACAAGAGAGCTAGATCCTAAAGTTCAAAAACTATGCAACATTTTGTTTTATAGAACTGTGAATTAATGCCTTTCGAATAGTATTTAGGAAGAAATTAAGAGAAAGGGAAATTGAAAAGCATATTATTTAACATGAAATTTGCCAGATTGTTAATATTGATAGAGGTGTAGAACAGATTTTTCACTTGACATTACCAAAAAACATTTTAAAATTGAGAACAATTTCACTTAGGTTGCACTCAGCGTGTAACCTGCTTTGTCAATGGAAAGCAATAGGATGCATTTTATTGAATGGTAAATATTTTCACTTGGGCATTTGCCCTCACAGGGATTTATCGTACTGTTTCAGACCTTTTGGTACAGGGCAAAGCTTTTATAACTCTCTCTGCTCAGAGGAGAGGTATTGATTATGTAAACTTGCTAAATGTTGCTCACAGTTACATGGATTCGATAATAACAGTAAATATTGGTTGTTTAGCTGAGCTGATCTTTCAGCAAAGGTCTGATGAAACGTTGAATGTTGGGGCTATTTTAAAGTGATTTATTTCAAAACCAGAGAATGAAATGAAGTTCTGACTACAGATTGAACTTTATAAATTGACATTATATCCCACTGATATACTCTATAAATTGAAAGCAATTATTTTATTTCTTGAATTATTTCTAAACATTCTCTGGTATTTCTTTTTAAATATGAATCTTTCCACTTGACTGATACTCTTATCATTGGATATAATTTTCCTACTCTGTTTGACACACAGTGACATTTAGAAGAGATAAATATCAGGATTCTTAATAATTTAATAGAATAATTTCAGTGTCTCTGGCTTGTCAGTGTTTCAGGGATACATACTGCCAGCTAGGGGGAATTTTGTCTGCACATTTTGATGGTGTACAGAAAATAGTGTCAAGTATTAAGATTTTTGCAGTTAAAAAAAAAAAAAAGAAAAGAACCTTCCAGAACAGCTACCTGTAAAAGTGTAAAGCAAGCTGCTTCGTTTAAGGAGATTATCCTAACATTGGATCTGGAATTGTAAACTTTATTAAGTGGCACTGATCTTAATTTTAAATAACATTTTATTTTTTTATTAATTTTATTATGATTTAAAATTATTTCAGAATAATTTATTTATTCAAAAATTTATTTTTTGAAAGCTGCAGACCAAATAGGAGGGATGGAGCTTGAAATAGCATCCTAATTAAGAACAAAACAGTCAAGTCTGTCCTGAAAATATTTGGTGGTTTTGTTTGTTTTTTTTTTTTATTCTTTGTTGAAACAGTTTTTCACCTGTGAGACCTAATGCTGGTTGTTTCAAATATTGAACAACAGTTTTGAAATTGAGAAGCTTTCAAAGCTATAAGTATTTTCAGACAATAAAGACAAAAATTCATTTCAGAGCTCCTTTCTCCCCAATAGAACTGAGGTATAAGTCCTTTATAGCCTCATTGTTCTACATTCAAAAGCTCCCTATCATTGTTCTTTTGCATTCTGTTGACATTTGTACTTATTCTCTGGAAGTATGGATTGACTAAGAAAGCTTGTGGGTCTTCTGAGGTACAGGTATAAAACTGTGTACATTTTTTAGTGCATTTTTTCCTGTCTGTATTTGCATATTTAAATTATTATAACAGAAGAAATGAGTTTATTTAAGTTGGCTCTAGTTGGATTATAGCTAAGACTAACGAAGTAAACCCAAATCTAGGATATATATTAAGTAACTCTAAAATATCTCATATTATGATACTCTCCCCAGTGTGAAGTAGAAGTCCTTCATATGAACAAGCTGTAATGGTCTGGAAGGTTTTCTTTAAACGGAAGTCCTATGATGAACCAGCTACATTGTATCTTCTCTAACATTTATAATTTACAATGCAGCACTGTATTGTAAGAGCCTGCAAACCTTTTGGTTTTACTTTGAGACGTCAGTTGCACCTATACAAATATATAGGTATGATTTTATAATACAGACCAGCAAGTGTAGTGTGGAACGGTGAAGCTTGTTGTAAAGATGAATGTAGGAATTCACAAAGGTCCATAAAGTGTAGGATACGGGCACTTAACTGCATATATTACCATAGTTGATGTGTTAACAGTACTGCTGATTTTCAATGAAATGCATCATTAAGAATTTCATTTGTATACTGTGAGAAGTATAAACAAATTCCACTGCTTATGAGCATTCATAATACTAAGTAAAGTTAGAAATACGTATGCTATCTAGAATATTGCAAGTGATTTTTTTGACTCCTTTAATATTAATTTCCAATATAGAGTTTAATTTTGTCTATAAATTAAGCCCTCGACTTCATTTTTTTTTCTCTAAAGCTGAACAAGTCTGTATAAATATTTTGAAACAAATACCACTTGTGTCCTATTTTAAACTAAAGAATTTAAAACAACGTTCACTATACCTTAAGGAAATTTCATCAGGAATGTTAGAATAATCTCAAAAGTCCTCTAATTCTTCAAAACAAAACAAAAATTTAGCTTTTCTTTCAGAGTTTGCAATCATGACTGTATGTTGGGGGTTGTCAGTGCTTTGGGAATTATTAATTGAAATTTAAAAGTTTAAGCCGACACTTTCTGAGGACATTTCAATAAAAAGTATTGTTCTCTTTACATCAGAATCCATTTTCTTCTTGATTCTCAAAACTACAGGTAAACAGATGGTGGAAAAGTCTTAACATTCTTTAGCTGCAAAACTGTGAATAAATACTCAGTAGTCTATAGCAGCTAGAAAATTCCTGTTCAAAATGCACGGGTTACTAGGTTACAGAAAAGAAACTTATTAATTTCTTTACCTCTTAATCAAAATTGTAATTTTTTTTTGCCATCCTTCTGCATCTTGTCACTTGGATGTTAACTATAATTGTGGAAATGTTAGGGCAGTTAGAAACTGGCAGCTTGTGTGACCCACTGCTTCTGCTAGTTGGAAAACAATTGTGACCCCATTATTTTGTTGTGCTTGAGGGCAGATGCTGAACACGCTTGGCTCCTGTGGACTCCAGCAGCGTGTGTGGAAGCATGTTGCTGCTGAGGATTGGGCCAGTTCTGTATTGAAAAGCTAAATATAAGTATTACAGCATTCTGTAAACACTTTTGGATTTGAAATCTCTGTGTCCTCAAACTTCTTGTTCAAATGAGCATGAGATTGGCTAGAGGGGTGGTTGCAAGTGAGTTTTCAGATGGGATAGCTCTTTGAGTCTACCATATGATAAATTTTTATCCAAAGCTGTAATTTTCTTATTTTTTGAGTTTTAAACCATATTCCTGCATCCTACCCATTTATCATGCAGGAGAGACCAAAGGCAATGTTGAGTCATCATATACTGAATGTGCCTTCATCATGATGCAGTCAAGAGAAGTACAGTTCTCTTTGTAAGCAAACTGTGGGCACATAGTATCACAATTTTAGAGATTACCTTTTGCTTCATCAGGACACATCTGAAAGAAGTTTAAAGTCCTTTTTGTTACATGTTATTAACAACATCAGCTGCCCATCGTGCCACCAGCAGTTAGTTCATTGCCTTCAAGGTTACGACCCACAAGCAAAACAGCTTGAAATGAAGCTCTGCATTCTGACACTGATGATTTTTTCAAGTACTGTAGCTGACTGTAATGCCAGAAAGATGTAGAAACTACATAGACCACCCTTATATTCAAATATTCTTTTAGATTTATTGTTATTGTTGTGATAGTTCCTGTTGCTGTATTTGAGGAGTGCCACATGGAAACATGTTACAAAAAATACTCTGTGCAAAGGAAGGGTAAAATAAGTTTTTTGTTGGGGAGGGGGGGTGTGATGATAATGATGATGATTTAATAATAGTACTAATAGTAACAGCATTGATTTGCAACATTTTTAGAAGTACAGACTTTTCAAGTCAAGTCTTAAAATAACTATCTGGCATCATATGAACAGCCAAGATAGTCCCTCATACTGCAAAATGACAAAGCTAATTAATCACTTGTTGCATATGGAAGAGACATCATAGATACTACTGAAGCATTCAGATTACATAGCTACCAGCTAAACACACTTCCAGCTAATTAATATGTGTTTAAAGTAGTATCTAAAAAATCAGTAAGCAAAAGACTGCATCCTGATATATTGCATCATCCAGAGTAGTGTCTCTCTGACAGCAAGGATTGTCAGTCATTTGCAGAACAGCAGGAGTGGGCAAGTAGAATAATTCCCCCAATTTTGCAAAATAAATAAAACTGTGTGATTATTGATATATATATTTCCTTGTTAGATAATTCATAACTCTACTTGAAAGTAAAATAGTGAAAAACCCTTGGTGAAGCAATTCTTCTAAGATACACTTTCCCTTTGCAGAGAATTTACATCACTAAAATTTTAAATACATGAGAAATCACAGTACCAGAAGAAGGACTAGCAGATTTACCACATTTATGACAGGAATTAACTCTTACCTTTGCCACTTTTCTCCAACTGTCTTGACTACCAGCTATGTCTTGAAGATGTTTTTGTTTCTTAAGTGACTGTTTAGACTTTTTTTTTGTCAAATGAGATTTTATAAAGAGGTTCACTGTTGTTAGCGAATACATTCAGTGTGCAGCTGCAGTTGAGCTGCAGATTGAGCTCTGGGTAGCGGAAGCTCCAGGCAAGAGGCTGTCCTTTCATATAAACTGCCGACCCTTTGCATAACAAAGGGCACCGGGACCTGTGGCATAGCCAGGGTACCTGACACCCTGGACCTTCCAGCACTTAGACTGTGAGGGTATAAAAGCCCAAGGTTTCCTTTGTTTGGGGAGCTCCAGCTGATATTTTGTTACTTAGTTATTGTACCATGATTAAATTGTTTTAAGGATTGAGACATCTGAAACTCTGCTATGGGAAATCTAGGGTCAAGTTGTCAAGGAAACCTGGTCTGACTGTGTGCTTGTGGAGTGTGAAGGAACTTGAGCTGACTCACTGAAGCCACGCACTGGGAAGGATCTTTGATTCCAGCTCAGGTGGTGCAGGTGTGACTGCCAGAGTGGCTCCTGGATAGTCAGACTGGAAAATTTCCTTAACAACTCTCATACATGTGAACAAATTCCTGCCTTGGTTTAGGCACTATATAATCATTATACATGTATTGGAGATCAGTATATTTGGCTTATAGTATATTAACATCTAGTGTATTAGAGGAGGTACTTCGGAGGGCATGCCACAATTAATTTCAGGTTTGCTGTATATTCTGTAGTGCTCTTCATTTACAGAAAAGACTACCATTCTTGAAATTCCTTGTATTTGGCATGTTTGTTTAGGATGTAATACTGAACTATTTACATATATAACATTAAACTTCTTTCTGTATCTAGCATATGTAGAATGCAGTATCTCACACCTCTGTGCAGCATGTCTCGGTAATTACTTGGCTTAGTAATTCACATCCCACTGTTAAAATTTCCAATAAACTTGACTGAAATATACTATAGAAATACAAGGTAGGCTGTTGGTTACTACCATGGCTAATCTCATTGTCTTCAGTGCAATTATTCATACAGGTAAAAATATAATTTCCTGGGTTGGTCTCACAACAAACCATAAATTCTTAAATTTGCCAAAGATGAAAAGGACAACACAAATGAAAACAGTTTATATCATTTTATCATCACCACACTCTCACGTCAGGCATTGTGTATGTCTCTATGTATTACACACAGATCCATACATGTATATACCCTTTTTATCTTTAAGAAATGTTAAATTATATTTGGAATTAGGGAAAGAAGACACGCTAAGGTTTCCTACATATAGGTAAGATGAAAAATACTAGATTTCCTAGTTCCTAAAGTAGCAATTCTCATTGAAAGAAAAAAAACTTCTTTGAGTTTGGAAGCAACTCAAAAATTGAAGAGATCAAGAGAATTTGTTGTCTCTTCCAATCTTTCTACTCACTCTGCTGAAGTATATTTGACAGAGGAACTTCCATGTTAACCACATAAACACTGGGAATGAAATTACACTCTTACTGGTATCAGTCGCTGCAAATCAATGGGGGAAAATGCTTTGTGTGAGCACGATAAATCACAACATGTTGTCCTCCATTTCTGCTCTTCTTTTGCTTTAGGAGGTCTGCAGAGCATCATGTCCTATGAATCAAAGTTGGAATGAGTTCTATAAGCAAGAATGGTGAACTGGCAACAGAACCCAAAAGCGCTCAATACTAGTTTTTCTGAAGGCTTCTGTGTGTGTTTCATAGACCTTACTGGAACACAACACTATATGTGATCTGTAGGATAAAGACATAAAATTTAAATGACAAAGGATAAAATGGAAAAAAACCCCTTATTTGAAATGGTTCAAGCAATGAAAATTATTTCTTTTCAGAGCTTTCTTAGAATTGGACTGGTTTTCGTTTTAGTGATGCAGAATCTCGTTTTGGACATGCTGCATTACTTCCAAGCCTCAACACCATTTTTTTTTTCCTCAGCATAGATGTTTCATATCACTTTTGTTTTACTTTATCTCTCTATCAATTTAAATTTCCTTTAGTTTGATTTCTCCATATATCACTAGTACCTGAAAAGAGATCAGTACAAAGCAAAGTATCAACTGTATGAAAAAATTGTCATGTAATACCTTGCTTTCTTACATCAAAGCTTTAGTGAAGTGATGTATTAACTACTCTACCATGTCAATAAAAATAAAAGAGTAATGGAGCGCTCATCAGTTGTAATTATAATATCAAATTATGATGGTGGGACATGATTGTTCTTGGACAAGAAAAAAGAATGATGTATTCTTTCAAAAATACAACGGTTTTAGGCCGGACATCACACAGCAGGACATGCCTTGAATTTCTGACTGTGTTATCTGAGTTTCCACATCTAAATGCCTGAGCATTTGGATAGGAGAAAATATTGGTAAGCTCAGGCTTTCTACTGTGCTCTGGGGAAACCTGTGAAAGTCTGTGAAAAGGTCTTTGCCTCCTGGTTAGGAAAAGGAGGAGGAAGGCAGCTCTCTTTCCTGCCAAAGAGCCAGTTCTACTTTTTTCTCTTCTCTTCTGAGAGAGTAGAGGGGGGTTCTCATATCTTTTCTCTCCTGGGCTTCTCTTGTCCCCTGCCAGATGAGAAGGAAAAAGAAAAAAAAATAGCCAAATAGTGGAAGTATATTGTGGACATTTTTCATTCTCTTCGGAGGCTAATGTTAACCCAAAGACTAGGAAGAAAATTGTAGAACGTTTGGAGAACTATGAATTTCCTAGTCATGCTTTTCCAGCTATAGTTTTTCTTGCTTGATTTGCATATTTCTTCACTAGTGGAGAAGCAGAGTTGGGCACCTGTAAAAGAAAAAAAAAAAAAAAAAGGAAAGCTGCATTGCTGGTAATAAAAGGAATACAAATAAAAGGGAGTCTTTCTATTCTGGTCATGCCAAAAGTGGTATACATTGCTATAGGAGTGCCTGTGTGTTTAAGACTGCTAATTTCTAACCCTTTAGCTGATTGGATTGATTTTTTTTTCAAAGCCAGATCACTGTTATGTTGCTAGATCAGTAAGCAAGCCTTAAATGCTTTGTATTAGCTATGTGCATTTGTAGGAAAACAGGCCTGTTAAGCATGGGGATCTGTCAAGACTAATCTAATCCTACAATGTGTAGGTCACTTTTGTTGTTTTCCAAGCCCTCTTTACTCTCTTTGTATAAAGAAAAAAAAGCTGGAAATCTCTGATTATAATATTAAGTACTATTTCCACCTCTGCATATCAATAGCAACACAATAATGTTTCTATTAGTCAAGGAATAAAGCAAAGTATCTTCACCAAATATATTAACATGAGCTATTCTTTGATAGAAACTACAATTTTTCATGTAGTCTGGTCACTATTGTCACAGTTGCTGTATCTCCGTCTCCTGCCATCTTTCATAGGTTTTTTTCCTTTCACATTATGGTAAATGTTGACTTACATCTATGCTTGATTCAATTTCAGTGCTTTGAACTCATTTTGGCATATGTTGTCTGTGGAATGTTTGCTTATGTTTTGTTGTTGGAATAGGAAGGCATGTTTCTCAGGCCACTTTTACCTTCAAGGTTGGTTTCCTCTATGGACAAACAGCTTTGGCAGTAATTGGTTAGTTAGCATTAACAACTTTTTTTACTTTTAATTCTTTTGAAGCTCGAAAGAATCCCACATAGAAGTTAATCAAGAGGTTTAGCACCACAAGAGGGTAATAGCATGTAATAGCAATTACCCAATAGATTGATAAGATTTGAAAATGTTAAATATTACTGATATTATCAAAATATAAGCTCATAGAATGCCCATTGTCTGTTTGATACTGATGTTCCAACAGCACAAGTAGTGCTCTCCCATTGCAGTAGATGTTTGCTGATTTGCTTGTAACTTCTTATGACATCCCTCACTGGTGAGCAACAGAGATCAGCACATTGCCAGACTGGCTGTGCTGCTTATGAAACGGAGCCCTCCACCTAGAAGGGAAAATGTGAAAATTACACAGAAATCTTGCTAACCATGTATGACCACACCTACTGGTCCAGTGTGACAATTCCCTGATATCTTCAGGATGGTAAAAGCCCCACTTTCACGAGAAACTAGATGAAAATTTCCAGTACTCACAGGTTTTATGACAGATTACAGTTAGTCCAGAGTAGTTTCAACTGTTCAGAAATAAGAGAACAGATGTGGTATTTCAGGAGCAATCTCTTAGCCCCAGAGCAGGAATAGAAAAAAAATTAATGAGAAATTTAAAAGAAACAAAGTGACCTTCAAATACTTTTTCCTGCCAGAAGAAGTACTCTGTGTGCCCCCTTCTGATACAGTTGCTAGAATTCCAGTGCAGTCTTGCCAAATTTAAACAGAAACACATCCAGTAAGCATAGTATGACTAATTTATAAACTCAACTGGAGACAACACCCATTAGAGAAAGCACCTCTTAATGTCAGATTGGTGATTTATGTACCTGTTTTGGGGGCATAGTGGCAGGATCTGAAAGTGCCCCATATGAATTCAGAGGTATGATAATCAAACTGAGTGCAGGATGTGTACTGTTATATATAGGTATGTAATCATGCTGGTGTGTGAAAAATAGCCAGGTACAATGATATATATCCCTCGTTCCCTTCCCCAGAAGGAAACTAAGTTATGAGGTTAATGTAACAAGCAAAAAAGGTATAGAGTGACCTTTCAATACAACTGTTTCACAAGGCACTATTTGTTAACTGCCACTGGGATTGAGTGCTCCAGAGCGTGGCAAGCCTTGCCAGCCTGGTGGATTCACTTCCGCAGATCAGAGGCTGAACATGACAAATATGTCTATCAATGTATTCCTTGAAGCTACATGTGTTTCTGTATTTTCAGGATCAGCAACCTTGTTAAGTAAGAAGTTATAGGAACTATGTATACAGGATGTTGTAATAAACTGTTGTTACAACATAAGGTTGAATGTTTCATTTATTTATTCATTTTGGGGAGAAGGAGGACAATTTATATTTTAAACAGCTTGGCTATAAATATACCATTATGCCAAGATAAATGGTTAAAAGGGTGGTTATAAATTTTGGTTTGGCATTGCAGTAAATTGTGTATATTCTTTCCTGAATGCATCCATGAATTAGCATTTCTATGTATTCATAATGTGACCTTTAGGTTTTAAACTTTCTTTAGGAAATGGTTCTCTTGGAATCTGTTTAGATATTATGAAGTCCTTTCTGAGACATGAATAAGTGAGGTCTGTGGCATTCTGTCCCCTAATATTTAATCCAGTAGTTTGGGTAATCTTAGAAATCTTTTAAAATTTTCTGTCAATGTTCTTTTCAACTTTACAAATAAAATTTAAAAATATCCTTCAGCGAGAGCAATGGGTGAATCAAACAAAAATACTACTTTTTTCCTTTTTACCCTTTCCAAGTCATTTTGGAAGTGAGCTGTTCTGATGTACAAATGGTTGAGTATTTTTTTGTTTGTCTTCCATTGGTGCGTGTGTATGGAGTAAATCCAGGACCTCCTACGTGTCCCCACATGTAAGTACTCAGAAAGTACCCTTTTAACAGAATATTTACTAATGAAAACAGGTAACTGGAATGTACATCAATTTCCTTACTGGATGCTATAAATCTGTCACTGGAAGATAATTAGGCTAATATTTATCTTTAGTGATATTCATAATTACATTAAACATATTAATAAAAATAATAGAGCTTCAATTGACCCTCATTTCAGTGCCTGTCAAGTAATCAAATGGAAAGCATATGAATACAAAGGTTTGTGGAATTGTTGTGGGTTTTTTTTTTTTTTTAAAGTCTTTATTATACTAAAAAGAGATGTGTTAGAAGCATTGTCATTTGGGTTACATCTAGAACACATTTAAAAGATTACATGTTACTGATGAGCTCATTGTTTATAATTAAGAAATATTTGACAAACTGTGAACAAATATTTATTTTTTAATATTAGCTAAAACATTAATTATGTTCACCTATTAGAACATCCTAATGAGGAACTAATATTAATTCATCTAACAAAGTTCACTTTTGTTTGAGACACTCACTGAGTTAATTACTAGACTCCTTTCATTCATTAACATTTCAAATCTCATTAAAATGTAAATGGGAAAAGTTTTTTGCCTATTAGAGGGTATTTATTGACATTCATCATAGTAAGTAATTTGGTCTTCATTAATTATAAAGAATATAATAAATAGTCATTTACTTTTGTGAAAACAGCTGGTTAAAGGTTGTTGTATTTAAGCTTTTTCACGTTGCAATCAAAATGGATGATTCTTTGTATAAATATAATTAATTTTTTGCACTGCACTAGATAGTGTAAAAAGTGGAAGGGTCTGTAAAAAGGGTTTCTGTTCGTCATGCAGCCATGCCTTTGCAAGAGAAGTACCTTGAAGTAAAAGGCTTTTTCTAAGACTATGTATTTCCTCCCACAATTGAGTTGGATAGTGCTCTCATAGGACCTGATATCACTAGGCTCTGATGCTCACATTCTCCTAGCAAAAATGACAGTTCAGAAAGCAATAAAAAAAATGTATTTTAATAGTCAGATCTATTGAAGTATTTTCATACAGATGCCTTTTATACCTTTCCACCCCTTCCCCTTCTCACCCACCTCCTCCCCCAATGCTAATAGGTAAAAGTGAGCAACTATTTAATCTCTACTATATCTTTGTACCCCTTTCTTATTTTTGAGACTTTTGTGGTTGGGAGTATAGGACAATAGAGTGGCCAGGACTAGAATATTTCCTACTACTAGTGCAGTGAAAGGGCACAGACATTAGAACTTATCTGGGTTCTGATGGTAAACTGGGAGCCAGAACGCAGTCACCAGCTTCCATAGTTTGGACACACCTTCCATAGTTTGGACACTCACTCTTTGTGGGTTCTGGTCCTGTGTGTATGTATGTATTATAATGATAATATATTTGCCAAGCTATTAAAGAAATTCTACACCAATTTTTCAGTGTTGATCAGATCATGTGAGATTTAATTTCCATGCTGAAATTTAAAAGGCTTCCAAAAGAAACTGCAGTTTGCTGTCATTTTATTATAATAAAGAAACAGGAATTAAATACATAATTACATATTTATTTTTATACATAGGATTTATATTTACAATACGGCATAATAGATAATTCTTGACCTTGCCATATATTACCTTTTCCAGTCTTGCATGTATTTGATAACTCAAAGCAACCCATATAAATAGAGAGATAAAAGAAGAAGAAAACAAAAACAATTAACTGAGAGGCATACATGTATTAAGAAAAGAGTTTATGTACATTTCTGTAAACAAAATTCCAAATGAAACTGTCTTTTGATAGGATTTTGGCACACTTCTGCCCAGAAAGGTTTGTTAGCATCCCAGGCTATATAGCTTAATATCAGATTCCTCCTAATGGGAAAACCTAGAGTTTCTTTATCCTAGCATGCCAGTCTAGAATGTGTCCTGCAACAGCCACTTAGGAGACAGTCTGGCACAGAACACATATATCTATTCTTATGTATCTAAGGTCAATATATGTGTGCCACCAACATTGTAGTTATGATTCAGTCTACCATTTTCTTAAAATATTGGTTGCATGCTTAAAGAATAAATTTCATTGTAGGGAAACTTATTAATTGGTTGCAAAGTCCGATTATTTTTCAGTCTTCCATTTCTCTAAAATTCCTTTCTTCTTTTTCTTTCTTCAAGAAAGGGAGAGGAATATAACAGCCAATATAGACTATATCCTGGAAGTTAGCACAATATTTGGTTGGGAAATGTGAATTTGATGTACCTTCAGGCTCTAAAGTGATTATAGCTACAATTCTTATTTTCTCAGTAGGTATTTTGCCTGTTATTACTGTATAAAGAACAAAAGAGATGCATAGGTTTCAAGAGAAGTGTTTGAGCTCTACTCGTGTCTCTGAAGGAAGATACATAGACCTCTGAATCTGGAGGATAGATCACAAGTGTAGAATTTTACTTTTTCTCATACTTTTAATTTCCTCCTTTATTTTTTAGATAACTCCTGGATGGTGCTTTGCTCAAATCAGTGGCTCCTCTGGATCCCATGCTGATGTTTACCCCTTTGTAGTAGCTGTGTGTTCTGGGCAAGAAAACTTTGCACCAGGGACCCTCACTGAGGTCAGTGTGCAGACCTAAGAGATTACAGTGGCTAAATATCAACATTGAGTTATTTAATTGAATTTAGATCTACTGCCATCTTCAGTGCAGAGCTCCTCAAGGTCTCCAGTGAGATACACCCATTTTTTATTTATTTTTAATTTGTTTTTTTCCTTCAGGAGCTTGGCCTTTGTAGGTCATACAGTTAACTGATGGAGTTGAATGGGCCCACTGAAGATGATTCAAGTAGAATGTACATTATATGTACCCCTAAGTGCTCTGTTTGCCTTTTCAAAATACTTCCTGAGCTTGACTGTGTTAGAGCAATCACAAACCCCTAATTTTAATTACTTTCTGTCCAGTCCGTTGCTTATGCCACCCTTCCATCATGCATTGTTTAGGGAGAGGTTTATTTCTTCTTGTGTATTCATAAAATACTAAAACAATGAGATGAGGGCTTTCAGGTAAAACAGGTGTTAAAAGTTAAGATACTGCAAACAGTTTTTATGCCGAAAAAGATTACTACTGAGGTATCAACCAAAGAACCAAAACATCTCTGCTAGAATTGGTTAAAATGATGTTTCAATTAGTGGCTCAGAGTGCATGGCACTTATGTAGAATCAGTCACTGAGGGATCTACCATAGTTCCAACAACATATTGAAGATTCCCTCTTCTGAAGGAAGACTGTTGTTAGAGGAAAGGCGTGAAGTTTATAATTAATTCCCCCAAGTACCTGTAGAAAAGAGAGATTTCACATCTTTGAAAGAATCTTACTGGTGCTCTCGCAACTGTGCTTGTCAGGAAAAGTCAGTCATTTCTCTAGAGGAGTTTGGGAGTTGACTTAGAGGAGAATGCTATGTTTGCAACTAAAAGGGATGGAGCAGAGAGAAATTTGTGCTTTTCCAATAAGGCTGAGTTTTCATTGCTTACTTCTCTTTTGCAGTAATTCTTTTTTTTTTCCTTTAACTTCACCTAAGGTATCAAATACTTTGGTTGCTTGTACGTGGATTTGCTGAAATATTTCAGTTTGACATAATTTGAAAGGCTATTCCAGCCAGCTAAAGTAAGCGTTCAGGAAACTGAGTTCACAGTCACAAAAATTATAAAAATCATTCTATTGTTGGGTAATGAAGCTAAAGAGCAGTTTGCTTGTTCTTGATCTTCTCTGTCTGCTTGCGCCAGACAGCTGGTCACACTAAATGGCCATAATCTCTACAAAGTGACAAAAGGTCTGCAATGATGACACCATTTTCATGTGTCAACCTTCCAAGCAGATCAAATTTGGTGTGATTACACATGGGTCTTGAAAAAACATTAGACGGACTTGCTTGAGGAAAGATTAGCTCAGGAACTTCTGTGTTCCCTGGTCTCTCTGCAGAGCAGTCTCTTATCCTACAACATAGCATACATCTTCTTTGCATTACCCATGATGTACACTTTCCAGATTATTTGTTCCCTTTTTTACACTGAATAATTGAGATGTTTTTCTTGTCTTCAAGAACAAATCCTCTCCATCATTTTAAAGGTATGATGTGCAAGTTTTTTGCTTCTACATTACTCAATTAGATATACATTCCAAAGGTATGTATCTGTAAGTAGATGAAGCAGTATGTTAGATTGAAGAAAAAATTTCTTTACAGATTACTAGAATTCATTTTTCTCAGTACATAGGAAATACTGGTGATGATTTATTCTGCTTGAAAAAAAATAAACAACCACTTTAAAAAATACTCAGTTAAAAGAATTTTTTGAAAACAGATTGACAATAAAATGCCTGCCTCCGATCTGAAGCATAAATCTATTGGGGTTTTCTGGGGGTTTTTTCATTGTTGTTTTTTTTTTACTGAAGGGAGGTGAATGACCAATTAGGCTATTGATACTCACCTTGGAAATGCTGTTTGGAAGGATACATAGAGGGATTCCCAAATCTTAACCCTAGCACAGGCTTCCCAGGTTCCAACTCCCAATTTCTGTAGCAAGGAGCCTGAACACTCTGATACCTTCAGTTCTTGTGACTCTGTAGGTGCTTCCAACCTGTGGGAAGGCGGGAGACAATACCACTGTAAGCGCGTGTTCCTTACTCCGTGGCATTGTGTTTGTATGGTGGCTGTCCTAAGACGAAACTGTAGGTCTCTCCACCCAAAGGAATCACCATAGGAAGGCTGCCTGGAAATGCCTGATGTCCATGCTTCCAGGCACTGGGAGTGCTAAAGGCACTGCAGCAGGAGCAGTTTGGTGAGCAAGTTTGACACAAGGGTTCTGTGGGAACCCTGACTTCTGATTGCCTTAAGTAAGTTAAATTGAAGATACGTCAAATGAAACACCTTTGTCTTTTAATAAAGTGACATCTCTCAGGGCAATTATTTTTCTGAAAGTTTCTAGCTAATTTTGCATCTATGCAGCCCAGTACCACAGTGTTCAGAAAGTACAGTGCAGTCAGTTAGTAGCTGATGGAGAAAGAAGAAATTACGAAGAGCTGCTATAGAGAGGTTGTCAGAGGCTGTTTTCTATAACTTAGGGAAAAAAAAGTAACATCTCCTGTTTGTTTTGTTTTTAATTTTCTTTCTTTTAATCTTCAGGATAATTCTTGAAAAACTGGTAGTTCTTCCTGATTTGTTTCTTTCTGAGTTTTTGGTGGAGATCCAAACTAATTTTGTTTTACATTTTAGTGTAAAACCTTTAGATTTTGAATTAGACTCCCAGGACTGCTAATAAGATCTGAAAGAAGGCTTATCCTCGAATGATTGCTGTTGTCAATTTGTAGAAAAATGAAGGCTAAGCCACATTCTGCAGCATGTATGTGAGGGAAACAGAGCATTCTTCTTTCCCTATGAAATCCCCATTCTACCATGTTGTGTAAAACTGGCAAGGAAGGCTAAGAGAGTCAATGTTGTAGAGTTCCTAAGGCTGAGGATCAAAATATCTGTCTTGTATTTCTAGCACTGTCACTAGCCTAGAGTGTGAATTGGCGGTCCTCTCAACTTGGCATGTTTGGAGTTTGACTACCTTTGTGTATTTGTCAGCAATTCCTTGTCTGCCCAGTGACAGGCTGCTACACATAACAATGACATCTTTCTCCCAGGCTTAGGCATTGCTTTTCTTCTTTGCTTTTTGATTAGAGGCCTTTTATGGTTCCTGAGCTTCCTCTGGGACAGAACTCCCAATACAGGGCTGTACTTCAAAAACCGTGACAGAATTCTTGATTTTAAAAGAAACGTGATTACCCTCTAGCCAAACTTTTCAATATCCTGACAGAGTCCAAGGACGTTAAAATGAAACCTAACAGAAGGAGAGTAAACTGCTTTATTCAAACCAGTGTAAAGCCAAACCCAACGTACTTTGTTTTAGCTTATCCTAATAAAAGTAAGAATTGTATCAGATAATACAATATAATACATTAGAAATAACAACAGCAAAATTTAAGTCTATATAATGAATGCCTACTTCTAAAAGGTCCTTTGCTGTAAAGAAAAGAAATACTAACATTTTTAAAAAGCAGCTGAAGCACATTTTCTAATCAGCTTGTAAAGAAAAGGAGTCATTAGATGAAATTAGGTTACGATTTCGGTTATTTTGTCTATATCACATACAGTATGCACAACTTCTTTTTGCTTGTAAAAGTAGGTACGGTTACTCTTTCATCTATCTGTTCTTACTAATATGACAAGTGTTGACGGTCATCAGATAATATAGAAAATAGTAGGTAGCATAGTTATAGACAAGAACACACCATGAACTTTTATTCCTTAAACCATTCTGCGTTTAATGGATCTAAGTGAGTTTCAGTTTAAAGTACATTTCAGATGTTGACACCACTTATTTTAGCAGCTGATTCTTTGTCAAATTGGATGATATTCAAAACAGGATTTTGTTGTTCTTTTTCTTCTTGCCATCTGTTGCTGTTACAGACATTTTTCAAGAAATAGCTTCTAAATTAATTAGGTCGTATTGTAAACGAGTTCTTTTTATGAAATGTTTAAAATTAAAAGTAGAAGGAAAATTATGGTTTAACTTAGTTTTACAGTATTATTTAATTCCTATACAAATTTTCTATCTAAAAGCCTGAACAATAAACATTTCTTTGTAGATATGTGTTCAACTGCTATAGCTTCTGACTTAATTTCATAAGAAATCTGATTGCTTACAAACCTGTAATTCAGTTTGCTATTTAAACACCAGGAAAATTATATAACAGATATAATTAGGTGCTGAAATATAATAAAAGAAAAACAAAGGAAAAATATGATCCTGAAATCTGCGTCTGTTACACAACCTGAATCTTATTTCATATTTGTGCTTCAGCCTCATTGAACAGAGTAGATAAATTACTTTAGATCCTGAGCTCAGCAAATCTTAACAGCCTGTGTGTCTCTAGGCATGCAAGTAGCTTTTTTCACCTCATTCTACCTGACTTGAATTCCTGTATTATTTAATTATTGTAAGGATCCACTATTAAATTATATTGGAGAAGAGAATTACACAAGCAGAAAATTAGAGGTTTTTATCTCTCAATCACAGCTAAACATTTTTTTCAAAGGGAGAGATAGGATTAGTCTGGGTATTTAGGGCCTGAGCAAACATCTTTATTTCATCTTCAGAGCACAACGTACCCTAAAACTTAAATGAAGCGCAAAAATGCAGAAAATGTATGGAAACCTGTTGCTAAATACACAGTAAAGAAAAAACCTGAATCAAGTCTGTGCTTTCTAGTTTTTAAACATTTGCCATTGCAACTTTAAACATGCTTTTACAGTAATGTTTAACTACACAATATATACCAAAGGAGATAAGATGTCTGAGCTGCAACCAGGTTCTTGGAACAATGTTCACACTGGATCAGTACCCAAGGCTTCATTTGTAATGCTTTCTGCATACAAAGAAATAAAAGGCATGTAGGAAAGCCCCTGTGAGTTGCTTCTTATTTGCAATACCTGATAAATGTGATAAATGTACTCTCAAAATTTGATGCATTTTCCAGATGTTGATCAGTGGTTTGCAACTAATTTTTTTTTAGCAAACATCTGACTGAAGGCAGAGATTCACTGTGTTGGCACACCCATGTAAAAGGTGGAACATGTTGCAAAGGCAAAAAGAAGTAGCCAGATCAATTGCTCCTTTAGCCAGTATTTCCAGCCATGCTTCATTTAAAGAAACTACTGCTTCTGTAGTAGTAGCTAACATTTCTTACCAATTAGTACACGTTAATTGTCATAGTCCTTACACAAGCATCAGCAGGTAACATCTTTCTAATTCCTGGCTAGTAGTTAATTTAAAGATAGGGGTTGCTTTTCTCTTGATTAAATACTTATTTGACAACTGGTGAAGTGTCAGATGAGTAAATTATTGTAGTGAGTTTGGAGGCATATAAAAGTGAAGAAAGTGGGGGGGGAAATTTCTGACTCACAGCAGCATTAACTCAGAACAACACTAGAACAAGAATACCTGAGACTCATTTGCAAAGCCTATGTTCATAGATTACAGCCTGAATCCAAAAGGATTCATTGAAGTCTTGTGCTGCTAAGCAGAAGGATTGGAAGTGCAAAGTCAGGAGACCTGGATCCTACTATTCAGACTTCAGGTAAAGACAGGTCAGCACTTAAGCCTTGAGATCTGAACTCCAAACAAGCTAAAACGAAGTCCCTGGGCCAGGTTAGGTGTCTTGCGCCCCAAACTTCCCCCTCACATAATTTCCACCACACATCGGTGAAACTACAACCTTAAAGCTTTGTGGTTTTTTACTTTCATTTCTCCTGATGGAAACTGTTACAGGAATTTATTACTCTTGCGGCTTTATATCATGTTCCAATTATCAGCCTAAATTCCTCATGGCCAATTTATTCCCATTTGATCTGTACCAATGTTGTTCTTTAGCTTAAATAGTCCTCTCTCCCTGGAGTTTTATTGCCCCAATCTATTTATTAGATTTAGTCTCTTTAGTCTTTGTGTTGCTTACTAATTTTTATACGATAGCTTCCTTATTCCCCAATGATCCTACTAGTTTTTCGCTCTATCTTTATGAGTTTGAGTTTTTTTGCTAATAAATGATATCATTATATGCCATAATTATATCAGTCTGTATTCAGAGGTCTGCAGGTGACACAAACAGTCCTAATTAGCAGACCTAATTTGAATAGTAACACAAGAACTCAGCAGAGTATGTGGTTATATTGATAATACACCAAATATTTTGAGCCTTAAAGATAGCATGTCATTTCACAACAATTTGAAAATTGCATTTATGCACCAGTACATATTAATTTCTACCAGAATCTCACACAACAACATAAATATGTTGCTGTTATGCTTAAACAAACCAACTGATTCACTCCTGTTTTTTTTGGTTTACATATACGTATTCACACTTATATTACATATATATAAGTAAAATACAAACATAGAAATATATATGTTTATATTTATTTATATATATAATAACAATTGCACTTTCAGATTTATAAGTATGCTATTCCTAAGGATTGTCCATGGTTTTTCTTCATTCACTGACACTTATAATTCATGAGCTCTGAGCTTTAACAATGTTTCTTCCTTATCCATGTGTGTAAAATCTTCTATAATACACTTTTGAATTTTGGTGGATTTGGCAGTGCTGGGTTAACAGTTGGACTCAGTGATCTTAAAGGTCTTTTCCAACATAAAGGTTTCTATTATTCTCTGAAACTCATCCCATTTGTATTACTTCGGTCTTCAAGGTCACCTAGTTCTCTGTGTGTTTTTTTCATCTTCTTTCCTACTGGATTGGGCATTATAGTTTTATGTTGTCAGCATATTTTATTAGTCTGATTCTTCTTCTGTGCCAGGCCATTAATAAAAATACTAAAAATGATAAATTTCAATCCCAAAGCTTAAGAAACTGTCCCGGTCACCTGCTGCCAGCCAGTCGGTTATCCTTTCACCACAACCTGACTCCCTAGACAATTCTGTATTTTAGAATTCTTTTGCTAACCCCTAATTTAACAAATAATATCCCATGAGGAATTATATCAGGTACTTTTCTGAAGTCCAGATAAGTTAGCTGTATTACACTTCCCTTGGTACTGTATTCTCTGCTAGAAGTCAGTAGCATATTGGCAGCATAGTCCTTGTATGCACCTTACTGCTACTCATGGAACTCTTGTTGTTAATCTAGCAGGATTTTGGGTAGGATTTTTTGTATTTCTGAAACACATGATTAACTACATTTGTTACACAATATTACCTTACCAGTTCAAAGCAAACAGTTCAGAGGTGATAACCAGGGGTAAGAATATAAGGTTTAAAAAATCTTCATTTGATTTTTCAAGGCTCAGGAATGCAGAATTTCCAAGACTTCTAGTCTTCCTAGATGTGAAGCAAGCATTTTTCAGACAAAATTAATCTTTGCATGAAATCTTTTTCTTCTCAGAAACAGGTGATATTATTTGAAGTTTTTATAGTCCGTACTGCCAGTTTTGTTTCTCTGAAACAGCTTTTCCATCCGCATCAAAAGTCTACCTATAATAATACACCAAGATGGTTCAGGGTTTGTGGGGGTTTTAGGTTTTTTTTGGAAGGGTGAGTTTTATTTTTGGGGGCATGAGAAGAGAGTTGATGGGGTATTTTTGCTTTGGTTGGGTTTCTTGTTTGCATGGTTTAGGTTTGATGTTTTGGGGTTTTGTTTGGGTTGTTGGTTGGTTGGGTTGGGTTTTTTTTGTGGTTTGGTTTGGTTTGGGTTTTGTTTTGATTTTTTGGCTTTGTTTTTGTTTTGGTTTTGTCTTAATTTTGTTTGGTTTGTTTGGTTTTTATTTTCGGGTGGTGAGGGGGTGTTGTATGTTTTTAGGGGTTTTTTCCCCTGAGGTCTGTAATTCAACTTACTGGCATATTATTACATTACAAAATCCTGTTCATCCAGCAGGGCTTTTCACTAGGTGAAAGCAAAATTATTATAGCTGTAAACTATTACTGATACCATAAGGAGATATAAATTGCCTTCTACCAAAGATTTTACTCTCATGGGGAGTAACACTATCTTTAAGAGCAATTAAAATTTATCATCTTCTTATTCTGTGGTGGAAGTGCACTAATAGCCACTGTAAACTTTCAGAGCTGATGCCTGAACGAAGCTGGGAAGATCCTTTACCACACTTAGAAGTGTGCAGAGGGAAAAAGTATTTCAGGGAACCAGGAGGAAGGGACAACTTATTTTCTTGCAAAGATCTCTAAACCGGAAGTAAAAATAAATAAGTAAACATACACACACAAAGTACACAACAGAACCAGGAATTATAACAAGGTTCACTTCCTTTTTTTTTACCTGATTCAAACGATGAACCATGTTAAAATCAAATTTTGAAAAAAAAATCAGTGTGCATATTGTTATGATGATAGTTTGATTTCTGTAATTTGTTTTTACACTTCTCTACTAAAAATTTCACCTGTTTTTCAAGATCTCTATAATGACTGTATTTCTCTGGTTGGCAGTCTCAAAAGGGTAGTACTTTTAGTAAGTAAGGTCTACTGGGGTACATTTTATTTTCTTGTCAGAAAGTTTAGTTGTGAAATAATTGGATAAACTTATTTGTAAAGAAGTAAATTATGTTTCTGCCACACTTATTTTTGTTATAAGAGATTTTTTTATTTCCATGTATTTAAACATAAAGGATAGTGAGTAGATAAAACAAACTAATAAAAAATATCAAAGTGAACAAAATAATGTAAATGCTGAACATGAATAAGAATGAAAGTGAATATGTTCAGTAGTTTTGCTTGCTCTCAAACTCAGATAAGCAATTCTTTCGATTTTTCATTCACGAAAGCGTATTTTTCAGTGTAAATGCATTATATGCTGGATTTACTTCTATGACTGTGTACAGGATTTATGCCCTGGTCTCCAGAATGGGTCTACTTACACAGCCAGCCGAACATTCATGTCCACATGGTATGGGTACATATGGTCATATATATATATCTGATGTAGCTTCACAGCTGGCTTCATGTTGTATTTGCTTCAATTAAAAATAAAAAAGGTTCTTCTCTCTCACTCTTTTCCCCCTAAACTTGTAAGCACTGCCTACGGCAAGACACATGTTGAGACAGAAGGATATGTTTAAGTGGAGTCATTCTGAATAACTTTCAGTTATAATTTCTTATTCATAGTTCTTCATCATAATCACCATTCTTTTTGATGGCCAGAAATGATGGTGCTTGAGCTAGATCACAGGTCATTTCTAATATTAAATTTTCTCTGCCTGTGGAACAACAGATAGGAAAATGTTTTAAAGGATCTATCTTCTCTTAGCCAGACAGTTATTTGGTAAATACATGTATGTTTTTGATGTGACATGCCACTTTTCTGACTTGTCACTTCATATTTATGTTACACAGCAGTATGCTTAATTGCTTCATAAGGAGTCTTGTCATGGTAAATCTTCTTAATCTAAAATACAATGCAATTTAGCATGTCTAGACACAGAAATACAAAATATAAATACATGTAACATGCTGCAACTTTGACATAATTTCGTACAACACAGATAGCCGCAGAGCATGTGCAATAAAATTAAAGACATTATTTATGAAAGACTAAAGTGACAGTGTTGCTCTTCAAGAAATTTCATGGGTCCAATATATTAGGATATACTGGAGTACTCTGTTTCAGGGAATTTTGGCACATACAGCACTGGAATTGGAATAAGAAAATCTGTTTTCCTCCCATGTCTTCCACAGCGTTGTTGGATAATAGTAGTGATTTCTAGGGAGTGTATTCACTGTATTGACTCTTTGTTTTTAACTATAACTGTTGAGGAATGTCCTCCAGCAGCTTCACTTTAGCATCCACATAAAAAAAACCCAAACGAATATGTAATTTTTGCATTTCTTATACTCCTAACTCCTGCAGACCTGAAGAATTGAAAGGGAATTATTTTTTTTCCCTCAATTGCCTTGAACTTACAACTTTCAAAGTGCTCGATTTGTTTGGAATGCTTTAATTTTACAAGATAAAGTTCTATTTCACTGGAATCATAAGTAATGTCTTTTCATACTATGGATTCAGTTAATTCCAAGACTTGCACAGCAGGAGAAAAGATCACCCATGCAAGCTAAAGTTTTGTGCATTTAGTTTCTATTGTCCATTGCTTTCCCTTCAATATTAACATAGTTTTTTTACCTCACCAGCTTATGTTCAAATTTTAATTGAAAAATTTTCAAAATTTAATGGAATATTATTCACTTCTACTGCAAATGTGTTCATTTGTGCTTCTGCATAAACAAAAGACAACTTTCATTCTTTTTGTATGTTCTTCATGTCTGCAAACAGTAAACATCTCTGTCACATCCCTCTTTTCAGGTATTCTTTACTCCAATGTCTTCACCAAGCTATCCTCCACATAGAAAACTTGTAAAATTTGGGAATTGGGGGACGATTTGTAACAGTTAGAACCTCTTTTATACTTTTTTTATTTTGTTGAAGGTATGCAGTGGTACTTCTATTTATTGTTTTTTTAGTATCACAGTTGACATCCTCTGCTTACATTAACTGAAAACTATTAGTAGCATCAAGTATCTCAGACCTAGTAAGTACACAAGGCCCACTACCTGAAGTATTGTCTTAGTTTTAACTACTGGTGTTGTTTATTTTTAAAGGCTTCTGAGGGAAATGGAGATAAAGAAAAATCTCCATTCAGTGTCAGAATTGAACAGATGCACAATGGGCAAATAACTTTCGTAAACTTTTTTACCATAATTTCATTAGCATACATAAAAAACCATTCCCAGTGATGAATTATGTTTCAATCATGAAAAAAATTAAACTCAGTTTAAAATAAAATGTCATATGGAAGTGATCATATTTTTTATAATGGTTAGGACAGGAGAACTAATTTAATTTTCCGTATGAAATGTTAACAGACATCTATCCTAATAGTAACTCTAGACAAAATCTCAAAATGCAGTCTGTCGGTCATAAAAGAAAATTAGGAGGTTTAAACTCCAACAGCACAAGATCAATGATATAACAATAAGTATCAAACCTTGATGTAAGTTAAAAACAAATCAAAGAAGCATTAGTTGGAAGAAAAGAGAAACAGAAGGGAGTAGAGATATATTTGGTGTGGCAGATGCGTGAGTGGAGCACATGGTGTCTCTTTCTCCATAGGAAACAGGGTGGAGGTAGTTCAGAGAAGCCCCTGGAGGGATGCCCACAGTGGCTGCAGACAGTTCCCAAACCAAAGTGAATGCAAGGACAAGTCCTCCTCCACTTTGCATAGTTGTCAGTGGGAACAAAAGAGTCAGAACTCCATCCAGTCTGGTGTTTGTAATCAGGTAGACTGGACAGATATTTTACTCCTTTCATTCCTAGGAGCAACCTGTAAGCATAGTTCCTGCTGTTGTCTGTGTAATGTCTTCCACTTGCTGCGGAGCTGCCTTGCCTTTGCAAGGAGCTGGGAGTGAGCTTGTCCCACTGCTGCTGCTCCTGGGGCACATGGCAGGCTCCATGTTGCCAGGCTGGCTCTACCAGAACAAGGTGTCCTGAGGCAAATGACAAAAATGAAAATAATGTCAGCTCATCCTGCTTGTCTGTCTGCTTGGAGACAGAAATTTAAGTCATATACAGTCTTATCTGAATCCCCATGGCAAAGACTATCAGGTTGCTATACTGCACAAGAAACATGAAACAAGAGAGGGGGAAAGCTGTGATCCTGTCACAACCATTTTTCTGGCTCAAATATCTAAGTTAATATTTAATAATAATAATAATAATAATAAATCCCCCAAATAAATGAAAACTAAAAGCACAGATACATGTGGGAGGTGAGCCAGAGACACAAGACCAAGATCTGTATAGGAGATTCCCTGAAACTGTGACAGAGTCGTACTTGGATGAGGACAAAGTTTAACAGAGGATAAAGACTATAACAAACCAAGGACCTTTCATATTACAAGAAATTTCTACAGTTAAAAGTTCCTCATTATCCCTCCTTTATAAAATCCCTATTATTGTTCCCTGTTTAACTGATCCATATATGGTTGTAACCCCTCCTTTTCACCTCATAAGTTTGTTGTACCTCCCTTACTTCCCTTGTTTGGATCAATCCCTCCTACCTTTACCTTATATGTTATAACCCCTCCTACCTTCCCGAAAGTTCTGTGGCAAACCCTATATAAGCGCGATGCCATTTTAATAAAATGTTTACTCCTCCCTGAACCTTAATCCTGTTTTGGACCTTTCCTCTGGGGTGAACGTCCCCGTGTTCCTAGCCAGGGCTGCTTCAGATATACACGTACTTCTCCCCAGAAAAATAAAAGTTCTCTCACCTATATCAGATGACAACTGACAATATCACATTTCTCATCAGAACTATCAGATTAGCCAGGCAGGTGTGTTTCCCTCAGGCCTGGTCTCTGTTGATTTTCTACTCAGCTCCTAATCACATGGAAAGAGTGAAAGATGGGAGAGGATATTTTGAGGAAAGTGAAGGGGCTTATAATTAATTCCCAGGTATATTACATTCAGGAACATACTGGGCCTAAATTATAGAATTGATTTAATTAAAGGTAATTGATATTACCATAACTAAGTGTTCCCAGAATATCTCATCAACAATATGTATACACTGAACTGAATTTACATTTCAAATGGAAATTACTTTCACCCTGAGAACATTGATACCTGCACAGCAAAATGTACTGTTCTTTACATGTTTGATAAACACTTCTCAATGAGCACAGGGAGGAGGGGGAAAGAGGAAGGGTATGATTGTCAAAGCTAAAACAGGAGTCAGTCCTTAATTTCTCTGAGAAACTGTAGTCCCACTCTAAATAAAGATACATTATTATTTTCCAGGACGTTAACTACTATTTATTACACATTTTTGTGACGCTGCTGCATGCATATCATGTGTGAAGTAACTCATTAACCTGAACTGGATTTAGCAAACCCTGTGTTATTATTTAACAGCCTTAGGTGTTGAACTTGTTACCTTTTAACTAGAGAAAGAAAAATGCTGTGTGGTGTTTTGGCCATTTTTACATTAGTTGTGGTACACCTACTGGATATGTAAATCCCTGTGTTAATGCCAATCACAAAATGACCACCTGCCTTTTTCTTTGTATAAATTAACAGTTTTCTTTATACAAAGAGATATGCATGTAGATAATATGAAAAAAAATAGAATACATCTTATAGAAAATTAGTAAAAAAACTATAAAAGAAAATATTTTAAAACATTTCCATAGCTCATGCTCAGCTAAGTCAGTCCCTTATTCAGGCATGGAATTAAACTGCATTGGTTATGCATCAAGTAATTGCTCTTTCATGTAGCTTGACTTGACTACCTACCCGCAGCTTTTTCTTGACCATTAGGAAATTTAGTTCTTTTCTCCCACATTGCCTGACACCTTCCTTCTTTGAGTACATGGGCTGAGGCTTGCAAAATGTCTTTGTAATAAACAGAATTTCCATGTAATTTAAATTTTATCATTTAGAGAAGGTCTAAGCCATTTTTTAGAGATGCAGAAATCAGAAAGTGTATTTGCTATCTCAGCTTTAAAGCATTGTCCTTTAAACTCCATAATACTGGAGACAAGAATTAAAATCGTGAGGTCATAGGTCAGTAAAGACTACCAAGGATTATTTCTTTCAGAATACCTGGTTTATCAAATCAAGTAAAATTCAGTGTTTCTGAAGCAAAAATACATGCCATCGATTATTTGGAAAAGCGTGTTCTGAAGATAATGATTAAATACTGAAAATGAGACAAGGGTTTATGATGTTCTTTCTTGTGATGGGGTTCTCATAAAATTCAACAATGGAAGTACAAAGTTCTGCACCTGGGATGAATAACCCCAGGCACCAGCATAAGCTGTCAGACAATCAGCTGGGAAGCACCTTGGAAGGAGCTGGAGTTCTATGCAGTCATCACGTTAGACAACCATGTCCTTGCAGTGGCGAAGGCCTATAACATCACCGGCTGCAGTGTTGCTGATGGGCTGAGGGAGGAAATCCTTCCCGTCTGCTCAGCTCTGATGAGACACAACTGGAGTGACACGTCCAAGCTTGGACTCCTCAGAAGGAAGTGGAGGTACTGGAGCAGGTTGCGACCATGAAGCTGGCTGAGGGCAGGAAAGGTTGAAAGGAGGTTTAAAGCAGATCCTGCTCCTGTCTACTGAAAACCTAATGGAAGAATACACAGAAGAGGGAGCTAAATGTTTCTTAAAAGTGAACAGGGGTAGGCCAAGAAGCAACGAATACAAACTGGTATGTGAGAAATTCTGACTAGGTATCAGGAAAAAAGTTCGCTAAGAGGATCATCAGACACTGGAAGAGATTGCCCAGAAATGCTGGGGAGTCTGTATCCTTAGAAATACTAGAAATCCAACTGCATACGATGCTGGGAAACTGCCCATGCTGGATTTGCTTCAAGCAGGGGTTTTGGACTAGGTGATCTACAGCATCCCCTTCTAACACAAGTTATTCTTTTATGCTATACTTTATTATTATTAATGTTGTCGTTACATTGAATAATATTATTATATAATGTATAGTATTATAATATTATGTATAGTATTATAATATTATGCAAGGAAAGTTGAACTGAGTTGGAATGCAGCACTAAGCCATACAACAATTCTCTCTTAAGGCGTTTATACCTTCTACAACTCTCTCATCCACCTCTTTCTAAATCAATACTTTTTTGAGCATGCAAAGGAGAGAACTTTTCAGTCAGAAGTCAGTGAATGCGCACTACCACCCAGGAATGATTACTGTGAATTATTTTTTTAAATGTGTATTTTAATATGAGCATAGTTTTTTCTGAATAAAAAACTCAGTCAGCTTATAATTTTCATCTATACTAAAAGATTATTATTATTACTATTAGCTTATTTCTCTTAATATGTTGGGAAGGAAAATATGAATTTGATTTGTCCAGATGGATTTGAACAATTTTACCACACCCAATTAAGCTTTCTGTATGCTTCAGACATGGTGCACATGGGTTGCATTATGATTTTGTGCTCACAAAAAACCCTCATTTAAACGTCATTCTTCCCAAAACATCAAAATAACTAAATATAGATTCTTCTCTAACATTAAACATGTACAAAAAGCACTCAATCATATTATGCGTATTTTGTTCTTTCCCTTTTTTCTTTCAGATCTCTTTATCTTCTGTCCAAATAATTGTAGGGAAAAGGATGGGCAATATAGCAATTATTTGTGCCTTCTACCAGGCACACACATTCTGTTACTCAGCATTCCTGAACTGCCACAGGGTGTTTCATTACAGTGTGCTTAGTAACCATTGAAACCAAATTTTATTTACAGCAGCTCAGCTTGTTGTAGTTTTTGTACTATAGTAGGAAGGTTTCCATGGATGTAGAAGAGAAATCTGCCCTAACTAATACCTGTAATCTCAAAGATACCAAGAGGTAAGCATCTGTGTGATTAAAAAAATAAAAAAAAAAAAAAACAAAACCCCAGCCAAATGGAAAACAAGCATTACTCTACACAGAAAGTAATGGCAGAAAATGGTTCATTTACTCTCTTTCTATTTGTGCAACAGAAATAAAAATGCCAAGCAGACTGATTTGCAGGTAAACTCTACAGTGAAGTCAAGATTACAAGAGAAGATATATTGATATGGCAAATTTTTCTTGCAATGCTGCATTTTTACCTCTCTTTCAAGGATATGCGAATGTCTAGTTTTAGTTGGATACTGTCATTTAGTTTTTAATATTTATGAAATGAGATGCCTTTTTCTGAGATAGCGGCACAGAATTTGCATTTCATAATTTTATGTATTAAGTATTATTTCCAAAGTTGTTAAGACTTTCTTGATAGAAAAATTCCCCACAGATGAAGAGAGGAAAAAATACCAGTGAACTGGAGACCAGATGCCTTTTTTGATTTACATGTTCTAAAGGTTTTGTAGATCATTTAGGCATTCTAAAGCTGTTACAGATTCAAGTCCTCTTGAAGGCAGAGCAGAGCAGAAAATGTCACTGTTTGTTGTTGTTTTTTCCCCAGACAGATGTCAACAGTATTTCATCTTAACTAACATTTGATTGGCAAATCTAAAAGGAAACCATTACTTCTTAAACATGTCACAAAGGCCTATTTTCCTCTCAAAATGGAAGGAAAAAGAAAAAAAAATAGGCAAAACTCCTAAACCAACACCACCAGCATCACCCCCTCCGCCCCCAGATATCCAGAAAGTCCTATAGGATAACAAAAAAACAAGCACATAAAATTATCAGACCAAAGAGAGAGGGTGAAAGAGATAAAATGTAAGAGAAGGTGTCAGTCTAGAGGTGTGAGGGAAGGATCACTCCTGTGAGTCCTCATCCTGGAGTCTGAGAATTAATTAAACATATTCTATTTAATAAAAAATTGATCATATGTGACTGAAGTAAAGAAACTGGAATCCACCTAATCAGTAGTTTACAGAATCACATCCTTTCTGCCTTGCTCTCCTGAGCTACATAACTATGCATCTTTACGTGCACAACTGCAGGAGAAGGAGCTTTTCACTGGCTATCCTAGTAAGATATAGAGAAAAATGAAGTCTGAATGCAACTATTCCTTCCCCTCCCCACCACTTCACCCATCAAAGCTCCCCTCATTAAAATCTAAAGCTGAATTTCAAACATTTCTTGACCAGAAATTCAACAGTTCTTATTTCTCAAATGAATGTAAAAATCATCATGCAGTCAGATGCGATAGTGGCCCACCGTACCTCTGGGGGTGGCCGAGGCTGCCCTTCAGAAGAGATTAAGGAGTCCTGAATCCCACACAGGTCGGAGGGTAAAGGACAGTCTGAAGTCTAGGGTCTCTCATCAATTGTCTTTCCAGTCAGTGTATAGCTGAGAGCACATATTTCCTAGTAACTTATACTAAGTAACCATACAGAGGCATACAGTCAATGAGAGTTAGGATCTCTGAATTGTTCCTCGGAGGTGCTTCCCTCTCTGTTGACAAAGCCCAGGAAGACCATGAGTCTTAGTGTTCTGAATCACTATGTTTAAACAAAGTACCTTCCTTCAGGTGTTGTGAGGCTTACATATGGATCTTTGGGATGGTCAGAAACTGCCCCATCTTATCTGCCACATGTCAGCTTTTTTTAAGTGTGATGTGATGGATTCTTCTATGAGAAATGATATTTTATACAAAATTTTAGTGCAAATTCTCTGCTTAGGTCCAGCTTATGCCCTTATTCACTTTGAGTAGTACCTGATTTCAATATTACAATTGAAATAAACAAAATTACATAGATATTTTCAGAAACTAGACTGCAGACAACTTCTAACTGTTGTTATAGAAGAGACAGGATAAATATTCCCAGATGGAAGACCTTCATTACATTTGTACATCTGTCTTTTGACACTGTCCTTCATTCTAGCAATTGCTCATAGTGTTATAAAACAACCCCATATTTGAGGACATCCCTCTAGGAAATGACAGAGGGCTACTTCTGCCAGAATTGTCCAGAAGAGACCATCCTATTGAAGAGACACAGCTAACAGGACAGACGGTTCACCTCATTCCCAAAAATGGAGCATTCCTGAACATCTGAAGAAATGAAGGAAATACCAGACCCACTCTGAAACAAGATCTGATGTTAGTAAATATGTTGATGAATATATTCACATGTACACACAGAGTCTTAAGCCAGGATATCTTATGACATTCACATGTTTTATATAAAGCTATGAATCAAATGAATTACTATACAATACTGAGAAATAACCTATTCATAATAGGCATAAAAATGCCTAACCAAGGCTCCAGTTTTGAAAATGTATTACATTTTAACCCTTGATTAATCTGCCCTTTTTATGACACTACTTTATCTTTAAGTTAATCAAACAACAAAATGTGTAACACAGGAAATTTTCACTTTCTAAGTAGCTGTTTGTTTTCCTTTGAGTAAAAACAGTATAGAAATCCTCCAAGTATTTAAAGTTGACAGTTTTACTAGAGATAAATCTCTAAACAATGTAACTTTCAAAGTTCATGGACCCTGACATCAGCATACAATCATGTTTTTGTGTTGTCCTCTTACTGGAAGCAGAGAGACAACTGAATTACACGAAGCAGACTCTCTTACTGTAGTAAGGTTATATAGTCAAGGAGAGAAATTATGACTAGTTAAAAAGAAATACACTGTGTGTTTAAATCAAATTCAGTTATTGAATGAACAGCTTTAGAAAAATGGTTGCTATCCCATCATGCCACTTAAACATATTGAGTAGCCCAATGGAAAATACTGTGGGTAAGCTTTTATTAATTTCCACTTTCAAATCCTCACAGACACCAAAGAAAAAAAGTCTGACAGAGGCAGATGACAATACACACAGGTTCCAAGGACATTTGAGAGTATACAAGTATTATGGTAATGAAAACACAATTTTATCAGCAACTTTGACATTCTAAATGTGTGCATACCAACAAATTATTTTATAGGTTCTTCACTGGTATAAATTAATAAAGGTTTTTTTAATTATTATTTTAATTTCCAATCTCCATTCTGTACAATTTGAGTACAGTAGCTCAAGCTCTACCTTATTATGTACTAGTGATATCTAGAGCTTTGGAACTGCATCATCTCTTCTTTTTTAAGGGAGTGCACTAAGCCAGAAGTATCTTATCTCTAAAAGCTACATTTTACTGGAACACAAAATAATACATTAGAGTAGAGAAATCCCTTAAGTAAGGAAACCTCAGATAAACTCTGTGAGCAGGATTGAATAAAACAAATTAAAAAAAAAAAAAATCTTAGTACTGGGAACTGTATCCTTGCAGGATAATCTTTTCTACCAAACTTTAGATGTTCCACTGATCACTAAGACTTCACAGCCCCCTCACATTAAAGAGATATTAATTTTGGTTTCTAAACAAGCAAACCAATCATGTGCTAGCTGATTTTAATTATGACATATTCTCTGAAAAGAGGAAAACACTTTCAATGGAGGGGAAGAATAGCTTCATCCCAAAAGCTTATCTGGTGGCAATCTACAAAATATTAAAACTCTGCTCAATTTTTCCTTTTTTTTCCTTCCATCATAACTTGTAAGAAGCCTCTTTGTCTTCTAAAAACTACATACATCAATGATTGTAGAAGCTGTCTTCAGGAGTTCTGAAACTCCTGTTACATCAGCTCAGACTTTGAGGGGCAGATTTTCAAGAAGAGGGCTTCTCATGTCGATTTTAAAGAGATTGTTCCCATCTTTCACTTTCTGGGGCCTTCAAAGACCATTCTTCTTCATAATGTGTTTGGAGAGTCCCTTAGCCCCAGAAGAGCGCACTCCTCCAGCCCTGCAACTCTGCTGCATTTACAAGATCAGGGTGGTGGGGGTGGGTGTTGATCTGTTGGCTTCAGATGACAGGCTTCCTGAATGTCAAGGGACTTGGTCTTTGTGGCACACCCTTCTGAAAACCTAGATGCAGCCTGAGCTTCATCCAATGGAGGACATACACTTCTTCCTAGCTTTTAACACAACAGAGAAATTCCGATACTAGAAAAGTTCTCTGCTGAGTTGCGGCAAAGGTACATGGAACCTTAGAGGCTAAAGATCCTCTGTGTCGGTGGAACCCACTCCCTTTTATTTGATTCATAAAGAGAACAGCAAAATAATTGGAATGTGTTACATATTCTCTTTGCAACAGTTTTAAAAATGGTAACACTAGCATATAAGGCAAATTTCAGTATGCTTATTTCCTGGCATTTCCTTTCTCTCAGTGAAAGACAGCTAAAGAGAGAGATATGATGCTGAAATCATACTGAAAGGATCATTCTTGTATGTTTAGACAAAACATTTCATAGAAATCCTGACATCTCTTAGCATTTTCCACAGTGTCTTGTTGTTTACATAATGGCAAACCTAATACTTTCCCTATCCTCCAGATTTCTACCTTAAAATAGAGCTCAGTATTAACTAATATGTGTCTCAGTAGCAATTGTATGGGTATCATCCAAAGCCTTGATGTAAAAATGCAGGCAAACACATGCCTGAACATCAAATATATGAATATATATCTCATCAAATATATGAATAAATGAATGGTATCTCTTTTTTTCAGAAACAAGATTTACATGAGTAAAACTTACAGATTTTGGACAACAAATTCTTCTGAATGCTCAAGATCAAATAAGCTTTAAAATATGTTACTCATCCAGTACAAACTTGCTTCTTTCAATTTTTTTTAATTCATGTTTCTAATAGAGGGAGTTTTAGCATAGCTGCAACAAATCCTGTTTTATCCAGTTCTGCTTGTTGCTCAGAAACAATATATTTTCCCAAAAATAATAGAACAATGTATTATTTTTATTATTCTGGTACAGAAAAGTACCATGGTGTACTATCTCCAAAGTACTAAGCTTCTATAATGTCAGTTACATTTCTATGTCAGCCACGAGCAGTCTAAATGAGCTGAGGTTAAGATAATGCCTGTTACATAGCAACTGAGAATTTTTCTATGAATATCTTTGAAATTATTTGTATTCATCATAAATTTGTACTGACAAAAAAAAATTAAGGTAAAATTTTATCATACAGTTATTGTGAGATGCTGACCTGTGGTGGTTGTAAGAAAAAAACTCAATGTCCTTATGAATGATTAACTGCGCTGAATATAATCTTCAGTTTGTGTGGCTTGTGCAATTGACTGCTGTACCTTAATCTGATTCCATAAAAGAAAATAAGTATTTTGAGGAAAAAGAGAGTGACAACTAGGAAGAAATACTACTGATTCAGGTAGCATCTAATCCTGTGAAATGAAGAGCAGACTCCAACTCCTTGGTAAGAACTGAAAATTCTAGGTAGCATCTAAGGATACTCAATACCTAGGAGAATTTTGGCCAAGGAAAGAAACAAGAATATGCCTCTGCTTGGCAGTGAAATGAATTTAAGGATACAACTTCAGAAAAACTATTGCCTGTACAATGATTGATGATCTTACCCTCAAACTATATTTCCAATATGACAAATTTCTATGTATATTAGTCTTAAATAGTTGAAAAATTAACTACAAGTTTTAATGTCTTGTTTCTGTGTCACAGAATGAGTATATTTCATTCTGAAAGCATACTTTACAGAATCATGGAACAGCCCAGAACCTTGACAGATCATCTGGTCCTTTTGTGGGACAGGGATTCTAGATAAAGCTATCTAGCACCCTGTCCAATTGCATCTTAAAACCCTCCAGTGATGGGGCCTCTACCACAGTCCTGGGCATGTTGTTCCAGTGAACGATTGTAAAAAATTCACTTCTTCTGTTGAGATAAAACTTCTACTTGTGCAACTTGTTGTCCCTTGTTTTCTCCATATGGCTCCTTGAAGAAAGAGCCTCCGACCTTTCTGTAGTCACCTTTAAAACAGTAGGCTTTGTTAAGGTTCCCCCAGCTCTCTCCAAGGAGAATAGAGCTGTAAATGTACACACATTACATCCAAGAAAGATACAAGATAAATTACAGATCATGAAGGAGGTAGGACCAAAGGTTTAACCTTCATTAAAAGTTTGTGTAATTGCTTTCACAGGTGTGATAAGCAAAAATATGTGACGTATAAAGATGTCTCTTCACTCAGTGTTTTTACTATTTTACTGGTGTTAAAGTTTTAAAAATTAAAGAATGTGACAGGTCTGATGCCTCACTTACTTTCAACAAGGTCCTTGAAAAGAAATCAAAGAATAAAAAAATACACTAGAAAATACAGATGGTCATGAATCTCCTAAGAAGTCATAGGTTAGGCCCTAAAGAGAGTTTATTCACACCCCACTCAGTGGGGCAGAGCGCAGTATGAGAATTGCATTGATCTTAAGCAATTAGATGGAAAACATATAAAAAAGAGAGAGGTATTTTGCAGCATAGAAGTATCTGTATCATAAAAACAATATACAGCACTAAGGATTCCATAGAGCATTGTCGTATTGCGATTATATAGCGAGGTAAATGATAACTTAGTTTTGACAAATTCAAGTTTCATTTCTTAAAGAGTAGAGATTCCATGTGATTTTTACATTATTTAGATTTTTATTCTGTTTTCTTTTGGGTTTGGGGGTTTGTTTGGTTTGTTCGGTTTGGTTTTGGTAAAGTGTACTTCTAATTCTCCAGATTTTAAACAAAAATTTTGGTATTAATGTCCTGTTACAGGCTCAAATATTAATTAGTCAAATACAAAGATGAATCATGCATTTTTTAAAAACTTAGTTGTTAGTTTAGAAGTAGTTCCCAATATTTCAATTCAGATTTCTTGTATTACAAATTTATGCTATTTGAAAATTCTCCACGGAGCCGAGAAAGTATTTAATATTAAGGGTTAGTATCAGCCAAGAAGCTTCTTTTCTAACCCTTTATTTCTGACAAGGATCTTACAAGTTGTATAACCACACATCGCATTTTATTCAGCCACTCCATTTGCCAGATTTGGCATTAGGTCTCATAGATGCTGAGGATAGTAAGAAATTTTCACATACACAGTAATTATACATGTTTCTAATTTTAAATTTTTTTAAGCTAAATATATTTACATTAAAAAATGGAAGATTAATATTGGATTGTCTGAAACTAAAATTTAACACACTGAAATTGGAGAAATACTTTGTAATTGTGGTACAGATGTTTTCAGACTCGGAGAAAATCTACTTTGTGAAGTGACTCTCTAACAATTACTCTATATAGCTCTTATCCCTTGAATAAAATAGAGTGTTAGATGGTGCTTATTAATATAAAGCATGCAGTAAGCATCCCCTTGAACCAATGAATTTTTTTTAATTGTTATTTATAATATCTATGCATTGCCTTGTTTGATTTTGACAACTACAGAAGGAAAAAAAAAAAAAAAGAAAAACCCCAAACACCAATGACTCCATCAACCTACCTTTACCCACATAGCCTGAATTAACCAGGGACAAAACTGCCACATAGCAAAATACACACAGTCTTCTCATGGGCAAAAATCTCATCATTTTCCTCTCCCCTGAAAGGTCAGAAAATAATGAGATCTGCACGGTCTGTTAAAGTTGGCCTGGGTCCAGAGTCAAGGGAAAGAAAAGCACTGGGAAGCACCCAGAAAGGATTTGAATTCAGAATAGTTCCTCGATCATAACCGTGACAATATTATGCAAAATGGAAAATCCACTTTGTCATCATGCAGTTTTATGCTGATACCATAGTTCTGCTTCTAGAGTTTGATCTGACCAAGTTTTGCGAACTGTCTTTTACTTCTGTATCAATCCATTTCCTCTTAGGAGTAACCCTGGCAATCCTTGTCAGGACAGCCTGGTGGCTGCTGTTTCATTTGGTTCCTGTGCAATTTTGCAAGGTGCTGAGCAGCCGCTCGTGGTGTTGCCAGCTGGAGCCTCTACACAGAAGTCCACCACAGGCTGGTCAAAAGTGGTATCACAGGAGATGAGAAGGGCTGTAAATAAGCGCAGAGTCATGGTTTATATGTCTGTGAAACAGCTTTTATTCTAAACATAACATTAGTATTTCCTTTTTTTCTCTCTTTTCTTGACCATTCTTTACTTTCTCTTTTCCCTCGTCTTTTTTATTGTATTTTTTAGAACACTTCTTCCCAACACTGCACTTTTTCCAACATACTGAGGTCATAATTTCTAACTCGTTTTGTTTTCTGCATTAGGACATAGCAACAGGGCCATGTATTGTGTGTTCAGATATTAAAAAAAAAAAAAATGAAAAGGGTATTTAAAATCTGGTATTTAAAATATTCTTAAAATCTGGCTAAACATTTAATTACAACACATGAAATCAGCATGAAAGTAAGCCTTTATTTAGGGAAACCCCACAGATACTCTTCTTGCTTCCTGTGTGTGACAGGAAGCAGTGGTATTCTTCTTGTCTTAGATAGACAAGGTACACAGTTGTATCAGAGAAAACTGCTTGTGCAATTTTGTTTTCTTATAGCATTCAGAATGCCATGTCAGAAAAACCTTTTATAGTACACAATGGTAGTAATTGGATATTGTTGAGACCAGCTGCAATCAGGAAATGATACTCCACTTTCTATCCTTTGTCAAGCACTTACATCTGCTTTTTTAGAACCAGGGCTTCAGAAATGTACTATATACTTTGCTATTTAAACCTTTACTTTAGAAATGGACAAACCAAACTATACATTTTTGAAAGAACATGAGTTTTAGAGGTTTCAATAAGATAAATGCCAGATAAACAGTCAGATGGTACATCTAGGAAGGAAGTGTAAAAACTGAATAAATAAGGATGACAGCCAAAATGACTCAAGAATTCTAAAAATGACTGAAGGAAGATAAATTTTCGTAACACAGACGTGAAATGAAAAGACTCAAGGGTTTCTGACCACAACCTTTAAATTATTTCAAGGTACCAACAATAAGGAAAGGGAGAGTGATTCACTGAAGGTATATGGGGCTTTCATAACATAAGCCAAAATGCAAAATCAAAAAAGAAGTAATTTATGCAGTAAACAAGTAGATAGTTCAATACAGCTTAATTACAAATTTCAATATGGCTTTACTTGAATAACTTTTTAATAAATGTTCTTATAACTTACCAAAAAGGTAAAATTAAGTCTGAAATAAAGCAAAATAATTCAAATAATCTTGTTGTGCTTGTAAAAATAGATAAAATAATAAGTTGTCTGAAATCAAATGGTGAGCAATAACTAATATTTCAAATAACGAGTCTGGTTTTGTATGCAATCTCCAAACAAATTTTTGCTGATTTTACCTATGAACAGTAAATATTATCTTCTGCCATATTTTTCTGTATGCATATTTTAATTAGAGATTTTCTTGCTAATAATTTTTTTCTATTTTATGAAAAATATTGAATGTAACATCTGAAACTTTTCCTTCAAATTACTCACAGAATAACAAAACAATTTATCAGTTTTACACCTAAACTATGACTATGACTTCAGGTATCATGAGGACCAAGTACTGAATCTCTTAAATATATTTATCCTTACTTATTCATGTTGTCATACCACCTCAGATTTGTAGAAAAAGAAGCAACGTTCAGTCAGGTTAAAAAAAAAGGAATGTAGGTTAAGATTCACTGAAAATTACATCACCAACTTGGGTGCATTAGTCAAGCATGAAGACAGGAGGCCAAAACACTATGTCTGGCACCAATGTTCACCATCAGGTTGCTGGGAAGAGCTGCATATTACATAGGTGCCTGGTCATTTTAGATCCTACCCAGTAAGAACAGAGCAGTTAAGGGTAGCATCTAAAAGACAGTGTTGAGGAAAGAAATCCTATAAGTCAAAATAAAGACAGTACAAGCTAATAAATCCATCAATGGTTAGGTGGGCAGCGAACAAGTGGAAGACTGGGTCTCAGTTATCCTGCCTGATGGACCACAGATGCACTTCTTCCTGCTCTCAAAGTGCTGCAATTACCAGAATATGAGCCGTTACACAGGGAGAAATAAGGCTCTGCTCTTTCCTTCTTGTTAAAGCTGTTGAGCTCCCCGAAAAAGAACTAAAGATTGAGCAAGAAAGTAGGAGAACAGTAGTAGTGAGTTGGATACTTGGCTTTGGAGGTTTTCTTGGTCAGTGTTGTTGTTCAGCCAAAGGGATAGTGCAAGAATGCCTATGGACTGAGCTCTGCAGGAAAGCAACTTACCTTTCTGGCCATGACAATATGTCAGCCCTATGCTAGGACTGTCAAGACTGAAGAACTTTTATGCATGCTTGAAAGCAGAAGTGGGTTGCAAGGTAATATTAATATCAGTGTACTTAGACTTGTTATTTGCAATTATAGTTTTGAATTTATGCACTTAATTTCTGTGTGAGATCTTATTTGAGAACCTGAGTCTGGACCTGAGCAACTTGCCCAAAAGCATATTGAGAGGTTTGCCAGGGAACAGATTTGAAACTCTTAGAGGTGCTAGATAAAAGCTCCAAGTAGGAGAAACAGCTTTATTTTTTTCTCTCTATATGGTAGGTTGTGCTGTGTTTACTCCACAAAGAAGCCCTTTTGTTAAGGCTTCTATGTGGTTATGTATCCACTATGAATTCCAAATTCAAACCCTTTATTTCTAACAAAAGTCTTCTGGCCGCTACTGAGCTCTCCACGATCAGCATAAAAAAACCACTTTTTTTTTTTTTTTGATTCATTAATTATTACCATTGTAATTCCCAATATTGTTCACAATTCTGTATGTCTCGACATATAGCGTGGTGATATTTGGAAGTGCTAAACATTTCTGGTTTTAGTAATGCAACGTTGAAAATCATTATGGATTGAGAATTATTATTCATTGTCAAGAAAAATATCATCAGCCAGAAGAAAGGCTTCTTTTTTTTTTTCTTTCCCGTAAAAAGCTAATAATCTAATGATCAGCTGCTTTGCACTTTTAAAGAGAAATGTTCTTCTCAGGTTTTCTCCTTCAATTGCAAATGATATTTGACTTTAAGCATTGAGATTGTTTTGTGTCCACTCATAGGAATACACATTTAAAACAAAACAAGCCTAATATGAAAGACACATTTTGAAACATTAACATTTCACTTGAGATAACATTTTCACAACAAATCAGACAACTGACAAATGTTTGATCTCCAGATTTCAGAGAGTAAGTTAAAAATTGTGATCTTAGAATACTGAGGAAAAATAATTAACAGAACTTGGCTTGAAGCTGAACCATTTGTTATAAATGCTTGTTACAAAAACCCATGTAGAGGATATATTTTTCACTCCCTATGGGTATTTTGCCAGTCTTTCACTAAATCTTGCATTTTACCAGAATCATGTTAGTTCTTTTCCTTGAGAATGCTTTGAAATATAGACATCAGTGTTTCACCTGAATGAATTGTTACAGTTCAATTTTGGAACTCGGGGGAAAAGGCCAAAAAATTTTTTTAAGTACTATCAAAACAACTTTAAAGACTACTCAGGAGAACAGTTTTTATTAAAATAATTTTATATTATTTCCCTAGATTCCAATGATGCTGTTATTGCAAAAACAACAGCAAAAATATACACACCATGAGCCAACAAGAGGTTGATGTTGTCAAATTAGAGAAAAACACTTTTGTCAGTTTTTTTTGTTATCTTTTTCAATGAACAATGACTATTAAAAGGTTTTCCAGTTTCTTTTTTCTCAATCTCTGCAAGATAACTTTGTCACCAGTGGTGCAAGATGTGGGAATGGACAGGTTCAAGCATCAGAAAATCTCTACAGATATTTATATCTTCCTGCTTTCAGTAAAATTCTGAACGGCTGTTTTTATTGTATTCTTTGATCCTTGATGAACTACTTCCATTCTCTGATAACATTTGCTGTTGAAATAGATGCACGTGTATTTTATACTTGCTGTTAACTTCTGGCTGATTTGGTAATGGAAGTAGATATATAGATTACAAATTTCATTGTGGTAAACTGATTTATAATACTTTGTCATAAAAATACTGCAACCAAGATGGAGTATGGGGCTTTAGGACTAAATAAAACTCAAATAATCTTGATTTTACAGTCTTCACTGATGAAAAATCTAACACTGATTTGACAAGATGTTCCAAGGATTTATGCTTCTAAAAACCTGTCTATTTTTGTAGTGTGATTTGGTCTAATTTTAGCTTTCATTATCTTCCTGTATGACACTGCCTGCTAGATTTGAAAAGCATTTTATTATAGATACTCAAAGTTCAATCAGAATTTTCTTTGATAAATTAAGAAAATTGAGGTCCTTCAGGCATTTGCTACAGAAAAGTTTCCCAAAACTTAATTATTCCTGTGGACTCCTGAGCTATCTGCAGTATTTCAACTGAGCTGTGAACATTTAGCTTATAACAGTCACACTGTTTCCAAAGATGGAGAAAGCACATTGTCTTCATGTTTCTACTTTTCCTGTTTTTCTGTGAATTTCTGGAATGCAGAAAAATAAATAGCTTGGATGAGACAACATGATTCTCATGTTTGGTTTTTAGGGATACAAAGTCTTTTACAGCATTTTTGCCGCATGTCCAGATTTCCTTGCTCTGACAGAGGACTGATCAAGCATTTCAGAGTTGTGTTTTATAGCAAAAGAAACAATCTAAAGATGAAACTGTACATTTTAATTTAATTATTTAATTTATATTTTAGGTGTCTTCTATTCAAATCTAAGATAGAATTTTAAGTCCTTAAAAGACCTGTGTACCAGTAATCTTGTTTCATCACTATTCAAAATTTTAAAAACCCATATTTGATTCCCTGTTCTGCTTCCTTCAAAAGCTGGACTACAAAAATAACTTCTAAGTCATTTTATTACAGTATTTGTATTGATTAGTTAACTTCTACACAGAAATAGGCCTAAACTGAACAAAAAAATCTTTCTTTCTAATTCTGTCAATTATTGCCCTTTTTTTTTTTTTTAGTCACTCTTTTCCTCTTCTTATTTCTTCAGTTTCAAATCCTATTTATTTTGATAATCAACTTCTTTCGCTCTTCCCGTTTGTAGTATCTACACAGGTGGCATAAAAAAATCACCAAAAAACATAACAAAAAATGTTATATGCTAAAAGTTTTAGGTTAATGTTACAGAAGAATGACTTTATTTCTGGTTTTGTTCTCTAGGTCACTTGAAAAAAAATCCCCCAATTAATCTCTTAAGCAAGTATTTTTAAATGACAGTATTCAATGTGACAACAAGGCAATAATGACAGATATGAGAGATTAGATATAAATTAATATTTAGTTTGTTGTAGAAAGTATGCTAGCTGACATAAAATTTCTAACTTTATCAAAAAATATTTGTATTTGAATTCACCAAGATTTCTTGATCAGTTTCTTCATACAGACCCACCTCAAGATAATGGATAATTGTTAATTTTATTTGTTGATTGCTCAGGATTGCTCCAATTCCTAAATGTCAGAAGTCCAGTAGACAAGGCAGGAGGCCAACTTGGCTGACCAGGAATTTTCTTTTGGAGGTAAGGCAAAAAAAGAAAGGTGTATTCTCAGTGGAAACAAGGTCAGGTGATGTGGGAGGAATGCAGAGATGCTGCTCACCGCTGTAGGGAGAAAATCTATGTGGCCAAAACTCAACTACAGTTGAAGCTGGCCAGAAATGTAGGGGACTGTCGTGGGTGTGAGTGGAAGGCTTAGACAAAATTTATTAAAGGAGCCCTGCCATTGAGTTAGGAGGTGCAGAAACTATCCAATCTTAAACTTGTATTTTGTCAACGGTTTAAATTTAAGGAATTATCGAGGTGCGATTGAACCATTTTTGTCTCACAGCTTTTAGTGATGTCAACTGAGAATATTTATTGTGGTGGTGCTAGATTGGTAGTTAGACTAGATGACCTTGAAGGTCTCTTCTAACCTTGATGATGATTATGTGATATAGAAAGGTAGTCTGAAGAATTTTATAAGGAGATTATCTCAACTTAGTGAACACTTTTTCCTAATTATTATCTTAATTTTTTGATTGAAATAGTTATTTCAGTTTTAATTTTCAAAGAGATCTGTGTGTTTAAAATAGCCTGTTATAGTATATCTTCTTAGTATACAGTGTCATATAGGTGCTTACCTCCTGGAATTTTATTCCCAAATTGCAGTTTTATAAGTGAATGAAGCCTCATTTGAACTGGTCAGTGATATATTAAATTTCTGACGTCTAATTGTGTTATTTGTAATATATCAGCTCAATAGCATTTTTTCTACCTGTCTTTCTATGAAATGGTTATAAATTTTACTAATTGCATTCATGGAAGTGTAAATAAAAGCATAGCTATGCCAATTTTTTAAGTACTCTAATTTCAATTAAAAGAACCCATAAACCCATGACAAAATGATCAAAAAGTATAAAGGAAACATAACTAATTTGGTGTACAGGCTGTATGTAACAAACTAATACAATGAACATAAGACTTAAAAATATTGAAATCTAAAATCTGGAAGAAATAAATGATTAGATCATATTTAACTATATATAGCAAAGTAATTCATAGATAATTACATCAAATTGATTGAATGTAGTTTTAAGCTTTTTTTCTTTTTTAAGACTTGTAAAGGGGATAATCAACTGTTTTGTGCTCTTTCCAAAAAATGCAAAAAAGAAAGAACATAATTTATTAAAAAAAAATGTTAATTTCATCTTTACAGGCAGCTATGTATTACAGCTGCAGTTACTTCATTATTTGCTATGAACGTGTAGAGGGTGAAAGGCCAACACAAGTATACTTATGTATGAACAGATACCTTATTTACTGGAAGTTGTACAAGTGCCTAAAAATGCATGGCTAATCTACCAGCAGAGACCAACCACAAACAAAGTAACATTTTATATTCAAACCCACAACTAAACTTAATAACAACTATCATTTAATGTCAAGGTTGTCTAAAAATGGGGAATCTCAACTTCTGCCACAAAGCCAGATTTTAAATAGATCACTAATCGCTTTACTTACTATTAAGAAGCATCAGAAGTGGCAGGAATGAAAGCCAAGAATGCCCAGGAAGCTAAGATCAGGACAAATGCCCTCAATTATGCTTATTAAGTAGCTCTAAGGAACCAACAAAGCACTACAGAATTTCACCTCATAATGAACAACTCTTGCTTTGGTATAACAAAGATAATTTTAGTCATATTTAAATCAATTAATATCAAGACTATCTGTCAGTGATAGTCTGCTTCAACACATACTTCTATGCATAAATGCATATATTTCTTAAGAACCTAGAAGTAGAGAAACAAGTCACATTACAAAATCCACTTTATTATTTCCCAGTACTCTCAGAGTTGGCACTAAATGTAAATGATCTTCATGGGATACAAAAGAAATAAACCTACACATTAAGACATTTGTTTTTAAACTCATGCAGTGCTGTGTTACCTTTTTTCAGGAGGTTCATTTTCTTTCTAAATAAGTCAAAACCCCTTGAGAAATAAACATCAAGCTTGATTTTCTCAATAGGGTCCTGCATAAATGTAAATGGTTATAATTTTACTCAAGAGGTTTGATGATCACATTTTAACTCAGAAGACAACATCTGACACCTATCCACTCCCCTTACTCCACCCATCCAAAAGGCAAAATATTGTGTTATAATCGGTTATTGAATTTAACAACTTCTGCTAATAACATGAGATGCTTTATGGGAGGAAGAATGCAATGAATGGCAATCCATCAAGGAAATGCACTGGAGTTTAGCACAGGCATGTGCGGAATTGTGGAGAAGTAAAAACAGAAAATAGTTGTTTCAATTACTGTCATTATGGTTGGACCAGGTACAGGCACTGAATACACATGGAGTTTTCATAGGATCATAGAATCATAGAAAGGCTTTGATTTGAAGGAATTTTTAAACATCAGTCAACCAGTCAACCTCTCCTTCCACTAGAACTGGGTTCACAAAGCCCCATCCAACCTGGCCTTGAACCCCTCCAGGTATGGGGTGTACACAACTTCTCCAGGCAACCTGTTACGTCTCACTGTTTATGTCTTATCATAAAATATTTCTTCCTTGTATTGAATCTAAATCTACCCTTTTCCAATTTAAAACCATTGTCCCTTGTCCTGACATCAGAGGCCAATTCCACTGTGTCACTGATGAAGATATTAAGTAGCACGGTTCCAGTATGGACCCATGAGGGACACCACTTGTCACTGGGTTTTTGAGACTGAGAGCAATATTCCTTATCTTGAGCCCAAGCATGAGCAGAGCTCTCCTGTTCCAATGAAGCAACAGAGGAATGTACCCCTACTTTCTAGGAAGGAACTTTCCTCTCTGCAGTGACTTCCCATTAATAACTTCTGGCAGATTTGTGGAATACCATGTCCCTTTCAGAGTACCATGTAGTCATTTAACCTTAGTTAGCTACTCATGGAGGAACCCCAGCCTAAATTGTGACCTACCATAGCTCTAAAGCACATACCTACTCTAATGAGTTTTCATAACTTTCAGGGATTACTTCTGTGGTTAAAGCAATGTTAACTGTTTTGTCCAGTCTAACTGCAGAAGTCATACCTAAACCTGACTCTTTAAAGTTGCACTGAAGTCAAGTGTTACTTCTGGGCATCTTTAAAGAAAATTGTTCAGAAATCCTGCCTTTTTTTTTTTTTTTCAAACTGTAGATCAAGAGATAGGTAAGACTCCCAAAGTCAAATTTACATTTAAAGTCAAGTTTACATTTCTTTAAACACGATGATAGTCCCTGAAATTATACATACCCTTTATATTAGGATTACAAAAGTGTATTTGTTATTACGTCTGAGTCTGGGAAGGATAATAATGGAGCTCACTGCTAGAACAAGGGAAGGAAAGTAACTTGATTTCATGCTGAATACCTTGATTTCTAGATAAAAACACTGCCTTTCCTTAAATACTCACATGATCATTCACAAGATTTAAATTGGAGATTACTCCTAATCTAATTGCATAGTCAGCAGTTTGATCTTCGTGTAGCAAAAGATTTTGCTCTGGTGTACAATCATTTGCAAACTGAAGTTCCTTGCTGACCCATTTTGCAATCTCAAAACAAACAGCCTGGAGTAGCAAAATGTCTCCCTCACAGCTCCACAGTGACCTTGCTGCCCATTTTAAGTTTGCAAATCTTCTTAGTCATGATCTTGAGGTAACTCGTGAAGCTAGAATAAGCTTCTCCAGTATCAAAAAGAAAAGATCAGAAGTGATTCTGACAATCTCCGCTCTGCCATGCACAATACAGTTTTATTTTTTAAAAACCATCAGAACAGCTGGCTGTTTCTTGACTTTTGCATCAGAAAAAACAGGTTTGTCCATCCATTCAAAATGCAGGTGAATTAACCATGTCAGAGTTTCTTTTCATATCAGCAAAAGTTAGGCTGTATGCTCTCAATCCTTGGCTGGATTTGCTGAGCTGCAAAAACAGTTCAGGTATTAATACAACATAAACAAAGAGTTCTGCCCCAAATATGCATAAAAATTCTGAATATAAATGGGGACAATCAGTTTATTTTTCTTTAAATGTTACAGATTATATATATTTAGACACCTATTAGTTAGGAACTATTCAAATGTCAAGAAAAATAAAAATAACATGATCATAATGAATTCTGAAAGGAAAGAGAGAATGAGTTTTTTATGAAAAAGACAATAATGCTTAAAAAGAGGTTTTCATTTTAAAATAATCTGAAATGTAATTCACCCAGAGGTATTCCATAAATTGGCACTAGATCATGAGAAAAGCAAAGAGTTAGATTTCCCAGTACCCACTAAGGAAACAAGAGCTGCTATTAAATACCTTAAAGCTCAAAAAAGGCTCCTGGGCTTGACAGTCCTCTGCCTGCTTTGCATTTTCTATAAGGATATGTTGCCTCTGAACTCCTAAGATTTTTAGTATAAAACCCCACTTGGCTTGTTCATTGAACTGTTAATTATTTCTGTAAGAAAAACACACAGAATACATTTAGCTTACTGAAAAAAATAAAGAAAAAAGAAACACCAAGTCTTTCTATAAAAGACATGTGCCGAGTTTTTGCAGTGATCTTGGAGTACTTTATATTCAGATCAATTTGTTCAATGAAAATTCTGTGACTCTGTAACTGCATTCACAAGGGCAGCTTAATCTGGAAAAGGCCTTTGGCTATGTTGTTAAGGCAAAACCACTATATTTTTAAATGTTTTGACTGGGAGAAAAAGTTTACTGACCCCATTGTTGTATAATTACAATAGAAAACAGCTAATGTACGGGATTTATCTGCATAGGATACTTACCAAATCACTGTCTTCACATTTTCTATTTACTCAGGAGACACTGGATTTGGTAATTAGTTACAGGATGACTGACTTACTCAGGACAGACCAGATTTATGGTCTTTTTTTTCACTGATGATGTTGAAGTGACACTTTGCTGCTTTAGTACATCACTATACCCAGTGGGTAAGGCATCTTCATCCAAGCAGATGTATCTCTGTACCAATCCAGCTGTGGCTACTGCAAAAGATCCCAGGTAACAGCCAGATGAAGATGAACCCAATAGTAAAAATAAATAGGGGAGGGGAGCTGGCAGGACTGTGGAAAAATAAAATACAACAGGACAACATCTTGAATCATTCCAGTGGGATTCAGTTTCTTATCAGTGTTTGTCTCAAATTTTGAGTAACTCGGCAAAAAAGTGTGAATTTTCACACATGTTTCCAGCTATTAACATGCAGGTGATAAAAGAAGTTCTACAAAACTTTTTATAAATTCACTAAAAGGAAAAATAAAGCATTTTTTTTCTGTGTGGAACATGAAAATCTAAGTCTCTGTTTACTTCATCCTGAATATGATCTTCTCATCTCCAAACAGGAGGTATGCATTTTTATTAAATACTCAGAGGAATTAAGTGTTTTGCATTTATACACCAGGGAAACTGAGATGATTTATATCAGATGTTGCAAATCGCATTAGTAAGAATAATAATGTCTTACAGCATTATTTGATATAAAACTATGCCCCCTTAGGACGAAAATAAATATTGTTCCTGACTAAACACTAGGGAGGAGGTTGCAATAACTTTTGAGAGATTCATATTTTTACATTCTGAATCTATTAGAATGTATGTATGTGGGCCAACTGTATTGCTTTTTTTTTCCTGCTGTAATGTATAAATATATCTAGCATAAAATTCTTTTACCACAAATTATCTATTTAAAAAAGATACATGATGATTTTTGGTCTTACAGAAAAGTTTATTCCAGTTTTATATCTGCTCTGTCTTTCTGATTTAAAACTAATGCATCTTAAACTCAAACATATTTTTGGCCTTGAAATAGATTTGTAAGCCTGAAGTCAGCAAGATGTCTTGATGCACTGTTAAACCAATCAGAAGAAGAAGATGTACCAATATCACATAATATGCTGCTTCATCGTATCTACCAGTATTTTGTCAAGAACAATTTGATTATTTTATTTAATCCTTAGCAGCCTATTGTGTCATTTCATCTTAATTAGCATGTCACCACTAGGAAAATGTACAATACTTAGAGCTAAAAATATTAGCTAATTATCTAAAAGCCCTAAAATTTACCATACACCACGTTTACAATTTCAATTGTAAATTATTAAATTTATTAATTTAATATTATTAAGTTTATTACAGAAATTATTCTGTAACTGTGTATTTGATTAGGCTAACTGAATGTCATTTTTCATCCAAGTAGCTTGGAACAGTCTTCTGTTTTGTGAGGTTTCTTTAAATCAAAAAAAGACATGAGAAACAATCTTTAAACCAGTTCCTTTTTTATGCGATAGTTCTACTTACGAATGTTTGTGTACCATAAGGACAAGTAATTTTATAGCAAAGTGTTCCTTTTATGTATATATAAGTTTGTCTGCACGCGCACACACACAAAATCAAGAATCAATAACCAAGCCATCAAAATAATTCAAAATAGAATGTTCGTTTTAGCTCTGGGTATGACATTTTACTTAAACTGCATTTTTGGTGTGTATAGAGCAATTTTTTTTGTGTATGGCTTGAATGTTTTCTTTTTCTACTGTAATATGCTATGTTTTTGTGAAAACAAACAAAATATTAACTGCTTGCTGACAGCTTATTTAAGGTATTGTTTTAAGGTCTAATTCAAAAATAGATGTCTGCATACGGTATTTGTATAACTTACATGTTCAAAAGAATAAAAATGCTTTTTCTGTTTTGAGTGACTACATATAATTTAATAGTTTGCTATGTTTCTACTTGTGAAATCTGAACAAACTTTTACACCATGTAAAAGGACTAAAGTAGGCTACATGAGGGTGCTGCTGTCACTGCAAACAATGACCTTTCTTTAATGTTCAGAGCAGAGATAGATCATGACCCAGAAAGTTAGAATCTTGCTCCCTCTCATTTCTCCTGACACACATCCAGGAAGAAAAAAACAGAGAAAAGGGATGAATGAAGAAAATCGCCCCTTGCAGCATGACACACCTGAACCCCTCTCAGACTATTAGGAGAAATTACTCACATCAAAATTACCTATCTACAATCCTTCAAATCTAAAAAATAATTTTAAATTCTGATTTTAGATTATTTAGGTTTCAATTCTAGAGACTCTTGAGAGCCTCAGCTGACTTCAGTTACCACAACAATACATAAAGAGTACAGATACACTTCAGCACGTAAGTAAGTTACTGGCTCCAGGTGAGCCAAAATCCATGTCATTCTTGAAGGAATGGTGCAATATGTAATTTGAAAAATAGTTGCAGCACTCTGTTCTCTGCAGAGTTTTGGAGTATTTAAAAAGCAGTCATCCAGGGAAGAAATTTAAAATAAAAGAAGTGCAGGAAGAAGTAAATGCCAGCAAAGAGACTAAAAATATCCACAGTTGCAAAGAAACTCCCAGAAAGTGAACATCTTTCTTGAAGATAAAAGAAATTTCTTCAGCGGTGAAAACAAAAGCATTTTCACTTATATCCCAGAAATGTCTTTTTAATTTTCAATGAACACTTCTTTATCTTTTCTCACATCACAAACTTGCTTACCTGTTGAAAAAATAAAGGTGTTGATTTACCTGAGCCTGACAAGATTGGACTGAGGAATGTGAAAACTGAGATGTTTTCATGGAAGCTGGCTGTCATGGGTACTAGGTGCACAGGAAGGAAGGAGCCTGGAGAAGGCTTAGTCATTGTTCTCAGGAAAAGGAGAATGGTAGGGGAAAGGAAGGCTAGAGACACTCAAAGCGAAGTGAGAATTTCTGCAGAGGCTGCAGAGGAATCTCCACTCCAACGCCGAGTCCCTCCCGCCCTCCTCCCGCTCTGCCCTCGGGGCTCGCAGGGCTGTTTCTCCCCCGGTTCCCCTCCCTCAGCCCTGGCTGCCGGGCAGCGTTTTGCCCTCCCTTGCCCAGGCTTTCCCCGGGGCTCTGCCCGCCCGCCCGTGGCTGAGGGGCTCAGCCGTGCCCTGCGCTGGGGCCGCTGGAGCTGCTGGAACTGGCGGTGTCCAGCGTGGTGCAGACCCTGCAGCTCTCCCTGCTGCCACCAGCATCTTGGCATGTGACCCCAGTACAGTACAGCCTTATGCAAAGGCTTACAGGCACTTAAAATAGAAGCTATAACAGAAAAACAGCAATAGTCTCAGAAAGCTGCTAAAAAGAGAAGAAATCTATAATAATAAACAATGATCTGTAGATCGCTGCAGTAACTTTAATTTTAAGAATTGCCAGAGGTACCTAATGTAGAACAACAAAGTTCGAAAGGTGAAGCAGAAAATAGAAGCAGTGGAACATGGTGATGTATTACTTTATGAAAGCAGCTGTGTCATCAGTTCAGTCTGTGACTGCTCCTCATTTCTAGGGTTTTCAAAATTCACACATTTCAACAGCGTTCAAATTGTTAAAACACTAGTGGTCATAACTTGTTCCGTAGCCTAATCCATAAAGACACTGCTAGGAGTAGGGAAATGACAGATGAGTACCAACCCCCTGAAGTAAGATCTCCAATGCACTGTGGGAATTTTCCCACATTTTTTCTCCAAGGTGCCGGGAAGAAATCCGTAATATACACTGGACTGGGAGAGTTAAGTAGTTATTGTCCTTGTACCAGTTGCCTTTGTCTAAAGAGTTTTTGAATCAGAATCTTCTGATACCAAATGCTAGTTTGCACATAGTTTTCAAACATTTTCTTTTTTTAGTGAACAAAGTCTTCCTACTATAACAGTAATTATGCTGTGCTTACTGTAGATGTAAATGTATTTCAGAAATCCCTTAGAGGGATGAAAAAATTTTGCTTAGAATATTAGATCTGAAAACATGTGATACAAGTTAGAGATGGATTTATGGCAAGAGGACAGTAGGTGTAAACATCAGATGAAAAAATTATTTACAGGCCTTGTAATGCAATGTTTGTATTTAGAAACAAAAGTACTGTCCAAATCTTTATTCTACTGAAAAGACTTTAATTTGCTTTCTGAATATTTATTACGGTATGGTTGGTTGGAAGATGGAAACCATTTCAAATCCAGGATTTTAATTGTTCTCTAAACACAGAACACATAGAATTAATCTGTTTGCCCTTTTTTTTTTTAAGAAATGCTAAAAATAAAATCCTATCTGAATAATAATCATAATATTACATGCTGGCTGTACACGGCCCAGCTAGGTAAACTGAAAGACATCAAGTTTGAAAATTCAGTCTTGTCCAGGGGGAAATTTTGTACTTTTATATATTTATGGATTTGGAAAAGCTTCAAATTCATCATTTGTATGTTAACTGCTGGAATTTACTTTAGCATTTTTCTTAAATTGGAGCTAGTATTTTCAAAGGTGCTAAAGAAAGATAAATACTTATTCAGGTTTGGAGTTCACACCTGACATGTATGGGGTCTTTAGAAATTCCTGTCTTTAAATATTACAGAATTTTGTCTGTAGATATCATAGAAGTCCTGGAGAGGTCTTGAAAACCCAAATCCTCACAGTTATCATGAAGTTCTACCCTTTAGAAAGGAAATAATGGGATTTTTTTCATGGGAACAGAGGACATTAACTGATTGAAAGACATTTCCACAAAGAACGGTGAAAATGGCATTTATATGAGTGCTACATGAAGGAGTCCATACATATGACCATTTCAAGTCAGCAATCGTGGCAAATCAATACACAGTTTGAAAGAGCTGGGAAAAGGAGGGGGAGTAGTCAAGTGACATATACAGAGCTGGGAATATTAAGTTTAAGCTGCAGCTGTGACTCTAAAGGGAATTTATGATGAGAAACAGCAGTAATTATTAAAAAGGCTTTGTAGAGCGTGGGATCACTTTGAATGAAAAAGTGACTATGTCAGTAGAAAAAGCACACTGAATTTCACAGCATAATGTAAGGTGTCAGGTTTCTGTTATTTATTTATTTGGTTTGTTGTTTAAAATGATGTGATTTGTACTCTTTTCTAAGAATAATTTAGTATATTTTATTACATCTAGCTTTTGCTGTGTTTTAGTAATGCAAATACAATAAATGCAAGTTTGCCCTCGTTTCCTTTATAGATTTCTGTTTTCAACTGCTTATGGCTCCAGTGAACCAAAAAGGAAAAATTCTTCACTTAGATTTCAAGTACTGTGCAAATAGTTTTTTGACTAGTCAGGGACTTCATCTTGTGGTCTCTGCCATTGTGCTTTCTCGGTTACTCATGCATTTGCTTTTACTGTACACAAGGGTGTTTTAGGGATAGACATACACACATAAAATTCCTAAAATTCTCCTTACACATGTAAAAATATACAGACCAAATAGCAAGTAGTGTAAAGAATTGAGTCTATAGATGCATGTACACTTGAATAAAAGCCTTACTTACAGAAAAATGTATGAAGGATCAGTGAAATTTTTAGAAGAAAGTAATAATTTCACATGTTTTTCTCTACCAGTTTTAAGGTAGCTGTAGAACTTTTGCCACATTTTCAGGATGTTCTGAGGACTAAGTATCTGAAAATCAGCTATTGAAAATTAGGAACACTTTATTACTTTTCCTTTTTTAAACAATCCTAGCTGCAATTTTTAATAGGCAAATTCTGTTGTTGCTTTGGCATTAGAAATGTTAGACTTGTATAAGGCAGGCATAAATCAGCATTACCTTGCATCTTGCATAGAATGATTTACTAAATCTTCACTAAAATTACGAGTGAGAATGAGCATGGAACACAAACTTATTACCTTAGTGAGTTGACAAACATATCACCATTGCATCAGGACTCTTCTTCACAGAGCTGAAAAAAGCTGAATAGGCAAGAAGTGAGAAAAGTTATGATTTGCCTCCATTTAACAGGTCCTTAAGAATACTGAATTTGACCAATGAATCATATTGTTACACCCCAGTCTAGAAGTTCCAAGCTTAATTTTAGACTTGTGTACCTTAATTTTAGACTTCAAGAGATTTCGACCACATGAACCCTTGCAAAGTCTTTGATTCTTTGATACCTTGAGTTCATGTCTGGAGAAAAACTACACCTTTTTCTCTAAGAGACTTCTTTTAGTTTGGTGAGAAAATAGGCATTTTGGCAAAAAGGGTTTTACAGAAATAACATGCAACTTCCCAAAAGCATTCGCATGATAGATCACCGAGACTAGCAAGCATTGCTATAGTAAGGGAACCTTTGTTACACGCAGCAAACACAAACTCCATCCAGCTTAAGTGAAATACCCATAACTTAAGTGACATACAGAAAATAGGTGTTTGAGTTGCTCACAGGAGTAAAGGAAGAGAGATTAAGAGAAGAACGAATAAACAGAGGAGGAGAAAGACATATTTAGCACTCTGCAGGTCACATGTTGACAGATCAAGAAGACAGAGGCCAAGCAGGGATGAAGGCCATGTGTGTGTCTGTTTATAGACTTCAGCCACTCGCCCTAGATGGGACCTTTGGCTCACTGCCACTCACTATCCCTCCAGCCAAAGTGAGGGGTGCCCACAGCCACTTAGAGACTCCAGGGGGCACAGTGTGGGAAGGCCACCAGGCGGATCTTACTGACAGCCCAGCAATGTGGCTTTCCCTGCCATGTGCTCTCAGCCGTGTTGGCTGCAGGCCTAAGCCTAGCCCTTCCCCTCCACACATAGAAACAGAAAACATGGTTTATTCGACCCATCAATCAGACTATCCGGTGAGATGCAAATCTGTTCTCTGACACATGTAAAGCAGTCTGAAGGCTGATGTATTTCTTCTTTCTTGAGCTACATCCTGGAAGCTATTACACTATTCAGAACCTTACACATGAGACCTGGAGTCATGTCACAGAGGAAAAGTTTGATATAACTTGGACCTGGAAAACATTTATGGACAATTATTTATTTCCTAATTATATTTTAGATCCTTAAAATAGTGTGAATATTTGTTCCTTTTTTTTTCTAAAAAACCCACTTGCACCAGAGTTAGTTAAGAATTGATACTTTTTGTCTCTCCTTTTCTCTTTATATAAAAAAGGAAAGGATGTTTTCCATCCTTCTTGCTTAATACAATTAATCTGATCACACCAGTTACACTTTGGTTAATGAATGAAGCTGGACAACAGACCAGTGTATGGAATACGCATCAATATTAAGCATAAATACAGCAAATGATAGAAACTAATAGATATAGGGGTAAAGACAGCTTATTAGATAATTAAGAATAACATCTATGATTAATGTGCATAAAAATCCAGATTGAAAACGTCAATCTATAGATATTAGTAATTTATTAACTCAGATATTTAAAAATAGTAAAAATTGCATGCCATAAACATTTAACTTAAGTGCAACAAATATTTTGTCTAAAGGTTGTGTCTGTCTCTGAGTTAAGGATAAATCTACTGATTATCTTCCCATTGTACCAAGGAAGGAAGCTGTATTGGGTCCGCATGGCAAGGTTTTAGGTAGTGTGTGAACTACATGTGTGGCTTCTGTGAGAAGCTGCCAGAAACTTTCCCTATGTCTGATGGAGACAGTGTCAGCCAGGTCCTAGATGGACCTGCTGCTGGCCAAAGATGAGCCCATCAGTGATGGAGGTAGCACATCTAGGATAACAGATTTAAGAGAAAAAAAAGTTATTACACAGAAGAAAATTGCAGCCAGGGAAGAGAGGAGCAAGAATCTGAGAGAAACGACTTTTCAGGCACAGGGTCAGTGCAGAAGGAGCAGAAGGAGTGTTCCAGGTGCTGGAGTAGAGATTCCCCTGCAGTCCATGGCAAAGACCATGGTGAGAAAGGCTCTCTCCTGTGGCCCATAGAGGTCACTGGTGGAACAGAGATGCACCTGCAGCCTCTGGAGGATCTCACACTGGAGCAGGTGGATGCCTGCAGGAGGCTGTGGGAAGCTTGCTCTGGAGCAGGTTCCTGTCAAGACCTATGGAGAGAGGAACCCACACTGGAGCAGGTTTGCTGGCAGGACTTTTGATCCCACTGGGGACCTGCTCTGGAGCAGTCTGATCCTGAAGGACTGAACCCTGTGGAAGGGACCCATGATGCAGCAGTTGCTGAATAACTGTAGCCTGTGGGAAGAGCTCATATTGGAGAAGTTCATGGAGGACTGTCTTCAGTGGAAGGGACTTCACACTGGAGCAGGGGAAGAAGTCCTTGCTCTGAGGAGAAAGAAGCAGTGGAAATGGTATGTCATGAACTTACCATGATGCCCATTCCCAATCCCGTGATCTGCTGTGGTGGGGAAGGAGGTGTAGAATCGGGAACAAAGTTAAACCCAGGAAGAAGGGAGTGGTAGGGGGAGGTGAGATTTCATTTTGATTCTCTTTACTCTACTCTGATTGAATTGCTAATAAATGTTATTAATTTCCCCAAGCTGAATCTGTTTTGCCTGTGACAGTAATCAGCAAGTGATCTCTCCCTGTCTCTCAAGCCATGAGCCTTTCACTCTATTTTCTCTCCCCTGTCCAGTTGAAGAAGGAAGTGACAGAATGACTTTGGTGACCACCTGTAGTCCAGCCAAGGTGAAAACATCACCAGAGGTTCAGGAACCATGAGGTATTTTCTTATCGATGAGTATTTCCCCCAATTTACAATGAGTAGTTCCAAAAAAAGAGAAGCAAAAGCAAAAACAAAAACAAACAAGAAAACAAAACCCAAACAAACAAAAAATCAATCAAACAAACAACAAAACCACGAAACACCTCATGAAACACTTTAATAAAGGATTAGGAAAAAAAATCCCAACTTTTGGCACATAAAATGTGATTACAGTTAAGCAAGAATCAGATAGATAATCTAATGTATGGTTATATTCTGCTTTCAAAATAATAGTGGCCAGTAGATAAGAAAACAAAGAAAGGTGAACAGAATGTGTTACTGAAGCTCTTTGAACATCCACCTCCTCCTCTTTTTCCATATACACCTTTTGCAGCCTACAACAGCAAACATACCAAAAGACCCTCAAAAACAGTGAGGTGAGGAGAGGTAAGAGTTTTCATTTACTTGGGTGACATATAAAGTCTTCCATACAACTTGGGAATAAACGCAAGTATCAAAGTCTCATGTATGCAGCTAGAAGTTGTGTGATAAAGCTGGATTTAGGCAAAAGAATGTGTAAAGAAAAGAAACATCCTGCAAGAATGCAAATGCAAATATTCCATCCATGATGAAGTACCTGAAAATGCAAAGACTATACTTTCACATTGCCTTGAGTCCTGACCTTGGACTGAATCCACCATGTCTACCTCTATGCATCTGTGACTTGCACTTTTATTTGAATTTCTCCAAGCAGTGAATCTTGAGAAGAGGAAACTTATATTCTGTTTATAAAACTGTGAATGCAATTAACTGAATTTTGTTCTGTTATGTTTAAACTAAATACGGCATAGGTATCAGTGATATGGTCCATATGGAGATACAACTCTCAAAAGTCAGTATTGGTAGAAAACAACAGTTTTTTCCACAAATAGTTGAATCATTTGACATTATTTTTTAAGTTTTGTCCTTTAAATAAATAAAAAAAATCCTCACACAAAAAAAAAT
>VZRE01007300.1:0-11868 GCA_013396775.1 Cephalopterus ornatus | reverse complement strand
CCCCCCCCCCCCCCAAAAAAAACCCAGAGGTCCAGAAGAAAGGTCTACTTACCAGAATTCAAATACTGAATTTGTAAGGAGGCTTAAATATTAGGCAGGAGAAGGTAAATCAATCCACAGTTTGAGGGACTTTTTATACTTTCAGACCTCTATTAGAAATCAATCAGAATTTAAGAAGTCTCTAACAGTTCCATCTTCATCTCGCTACCAAACCTACTTCCTCTTCTTCAGCTACAGCTTCTTCCCCTTAAGCTGAAGTACTCATTTCCGTATTGATGCTGAAAAATTCAATGTCTTGCTTTAATTTACCTCCTGTCCCTCAGGAAGTATTTCCTATTTATTTATTTAGCAACTTATTTTCAATATTTTCAATTAATTGCCTCTGCTTGAGTCATCATCATCTTTTATTTTCTAACATTCATCTTTCACTGAGATGCACTTCTAATGTTCAGCTAGTATACCCAACTCAAGAAACACTTGGAAAATGTTCAGTTAAAAAGCAGTTCTTAATGTACCTGGGTTTTGTGACCTAACCCTAGCAGGCAGCTAAGCCCCACACAGCCTCTCACTCACTCCCCATGCATTGAAACAGGGAAGGGAATCAGAAGGGTAAAAGTGGAGAGGCTTGTGGGTTGAGTTCAAGATAGTTTAATAGGGTAAGGAAAAGCTGCACACACAAACAAAGCAAAACATACAATTAATTCACCACTTCCCATGGTCAGGCAGGTGTTCAGCTGTCTCTAGCAAAGCAAGGATCCATCATGCCTAACAGTGACTTGGGAAGACAAACGCCAAAATTCTGAATGCTCCTTTCTCCTCCCACCCACCTTGCTCTTTCTTTCGACAGCTTTTATTGCTGAGATAACATCATGTGGGATATCCCTTTGTTCCATGGGGATCAGCTGTCCAGGCTGTGGCCCCTCCCAATACACTTTGCACCCCCAGCCTCCTTGCTGGTAAGGTGGTAAGAGGAGCAGAAAAGGCCTTGACTCTGTGTAAACGCTGCTCAGCAATAATTAAAAAATCCCTTTGTTATCAACACTGTTCCGATCACAAATCCAAAACATAGAAAATTGACTCTATACTGGAAAAAATTAGTACATTGGCAATATGGACTATTCCCACATTTACTCGTCTTACATCCCACTGACTTAAGTGAGACAGTTTCTGCAAGCAGAGAATAATCTGTGTGGAGCAAGACTGGAAACATTGTAAGACACTTAGCACGTTACTAATGATATCCTAAACTGTTTACTGGGACATGGGAAAGCTATTTTCTCCATGTGCCTGTGCTTCTAGGTTTGATGTCTGGATGACAACCGATATAACCTTCAGATCATTCTCAGGGTGAGAGTATAGACATACTCAATGATGTCATGTTTTCTCTAGCTGTAGTGAGTAAATACTGAAGACACCAGATTTCAAAATACATGGTAAATTAATTGAACAATCTGTTGGCAACTCGAAGCAAAACGCTTCTACTCATTTATTCTATCTCCATCTCAAAGCACTTTGGGGTGTAAAAACTGCCATTAGTGTTTCTTTCTTCCTTTCAAAAAATGATATCTTTAATTAGCAGAAAAAACGAATTGTATACTGTGGTTTGCATTAGTCTTCAATATTAATAAGACATTTAGTAGTCATAAATAAAAGATGCAAATAAGAGCTTTTAGATGAACTGAAACTACTGCGCTTTAAGAACATGACATTTCCCTAACTTTTAGCCTTGACAGGCTTTCAAGGCACTTTCAGTTTTCTAACCAACATAAAACAATATTCCCCCAGGCCACTCTGGTTTATTTAAATTTCAGTGACCAAAATTTGACAGCCAGGGCCTCAGATGCTTTTAAACAACTAAAGCTGATATTTCACTGTATTTACTTATGCTAGGGAAAAAAAAAAAAAAAGATCCTTTTCAGCTAAATTGCTCATTATCTTTAAGGACTCATATAGAGGAATCACTTTTAAATTGAAGTTAAACAGGATACTGTACATCACCGAGAGAAGAAAATAAAATGTTTGCCATGCAGCGCACTATAGACTGCATTGTCCTTAATTTGGGCTTAAAGGGTTCAGCAGATTGTATGAAGTGCAGTGTTGTTGCATGAAAAGTTGCTGGTTTCTGAGTGTCACTCTGGAATCTGACCTGTAACAGTTAGGAGGAGTATGGAGAACACCTCTAGGATTTGCTTCTTTACTCTCTGGAAAGTGCACACCCAAGGAAAAAGGTAACTTATGTTATGTCATGTTATGTTGTATTATGTTACGTTATGTTATGCTATGTTATAACCCTTGGCACCTGTTAGGAACAGAGATAACTCTAGTTATTCTCTGATCCTTCTGTCCCTGTCTAGCCAGGTACAAAAAAATAGATTAGAAATTAAAGCTTGAATGACTGTAATATTACCCCTGTGCTAATCAAAAGATTAAATAAATGGCTAATGTTTTTATATTTGGCCATATATGGAAAAAGATACCAAATACAATCTGTTTGTCTTTCTGTCTTCTTTCACTGTCATCATTTGGCACGAATGTCAAATGTTATGTCAATGTGCTTCACTCCAGTAAACACAATCTGCAGTGGTTAAAATTTTAATACTGTGTGCAGGTGTCAGTATTTTACAGGTGACTGCTACTATATCATCAGTATTGAAGTCAATCAGAATTGTTTTCCCACTATAATAATTCAATTCTTAATGAGTTCATGGTCAGCAAAAACAAATGGCTGAGATGGAGCATGAGATAGAAAATGACTGTTGAGCCTTCCTGTTACAACATCTCATGTCTGAAACTTTAAATTAGTAAAATTAATACTCAGTGCAGTTTGAACTGAAGTAGAACAGTTCATTATGATACTCACAATGGGATGAATTTTGAAAGCATGCCAGATCTATTTGAGCTTGAGCAAGCAGTGAGCAAAATGGTACATCATTTACGCTGCCCACAAAATCCCCAGAAAATAACAGTTTTCAATTTTCTTCAAATGGTTTTGCATCAAGCAAAGTGCACCAAACAAAGACAATATAGATAGTGTTTTATTTTTCTTTTACTAGAGCTGAAGGACTACTTGCATGACTTATATGAATCATAACCAGATAATAAATGAAATTATTTGAACAAATTTTTCATTATGCAGAAAACTATAGAAATGCTTGAACCGTATTACTATTTTTGCATATGTATGTTCTACTGACATGTTTAGGAAAGTTGCAGGGCTTTTTTTATTTGCTCAAATGGCAGTATAATTTTGGGACTAGTAGATAGAGTATAGAACTGGAAAAAATCTGTGTTTTTGCTCTTTGCAGCTTTTGAAATATAGACAGAGTTGTGAAAGCTGTTCAGCAGAGCTTTTTGTGATAAGCGCCTAAATATCTGGTTTTAGATAAAAAAGGAAAAAAAGAAAGAAAATACTTCCCATTTGAGGGCACTGAAAATGGAAGTTATCAGCTGAATGTTCAGAAGACTCTCCTGATGAGATCCATCCCAGAGTTCTGAAGGAATTAGCAGATGTTATGGCAGGACCCCTTCAGTCATCTTCCAAAGGTTTTGGGTGTCTGGGGAGATCCCTGCTGACTGGAAGCTGGACAATATTATTCCAGTCTACAAAAAGGATGTGAGTGAAGGCCCAGGAAACTGTGGAGCCATTAATTTAATCTGAGTTCCTGCAAAAAATTATGAGCAGAAGCTTGTGAGTTCATAAAGGGAAAATCCCGTGTAATTAATTTGAAATACATCTGTTATAGGGTCACCCACCTACTGGATGAAGGGGAGGCAGTGGGTATAGAGTTTTTGCATGTTAGTATGGATTTTGATGCTGACAACATCCTGCTGTGAGTTCATGATGCACTGGGTGAAGAACTGGCTGAAGTGCAGAGCTCAGAGAGTTGCAGTGAATGGGATTACATCTGGCTGGGGACCAGTCACCAATGATATTCCACAGGGTTCAGTTCCAGGGCCAGTCCTGTCTTATTTATCAACCATCTGGATGCAGGAATGTACCACTAGCAAGTTTTCTGATGATCCCAAACTGGAGGCGCTGTTGACTCTCTTGGGGAAGGAAGCCTTGAAGAGGGATCTAAATAGATTGGAACATAAGACAATGATTAATGGGATGAAATTTAACAAGTCCTAATGCATTCTGCTCCTGGGATGGAGTAATGCTGAACCCAAGTATAGATGAGGAGAGGAGTGGCTGGAGAGCAACCCTGCAGAAAGGGATCTGGGGTTGCTGGTCGGCAGCAGCTCAGTGTGAGTCAGCAGTGTGCCCTGGCAGCCCAGAGGGTTCATCAGACATGGCATCAGACAGTCAAAAGAGCAAAGGATCCTGCTATATTCAGTGTTGTTGTGGGCTCACCTTGAGTACTGTGTGCAGTTCTGGGCTCCACAGGTTAAAAAGGGTGTGTAGGTCCTTGAATGCAGCCAGAGGAGAGCAACAAAGGTGGTGGAAGGGCTGGAAGGAATGTCCTGTGAGGACCAGCTGAAGACTTTGGTTTTGTATAGTACGAAGAGAAGAAGGCTGAGGGCTGAGGGAGGTGCTGAGCTCTTCTCCCTGGTCTCCAGTGACTGGACATATGGGAATGGTCCCAGGCTGTGCCAGGAGAGGTTTAGGCTCCATGTTAAAAAGCATTTTTTTGCTAAGGGGATGGTCAAACAGTGGAACAGGTTTTCTAGAGAGATTTCCAATGCCCTTAACAACGTTTTAAATTTTGGTGTTAAAGTGGTCAAGCAGTTGGACTAATTGATCTTAGTAGATCCCTTCCAACTGAAATATTCTATTCTATTCTATTCTATTCTATTCTATTAAATTGCATGTGTGAGGTGAGAACAAGCTCTGTGTTTGATTTGTACCTAACACAGTAGGGTCTACATTCGTGGCTGGAAATCCTACGCACTAACACAAATAAATCATGGTTCTGTGCTTTCATTTCTATGTGGAGGTAAAGTAAATTCAAGTCCAAACTTTGCCTGTTTCAACATAATATTTCATAACCTTCAAAAATTCCTTTAATCTCTGCATTTTTTATAAACTTTTATAATGAGTCATTCCAATTGCTGCCTTACGGTGATATTATAAAGGTCCATTCATTTAAGCTTTAAAATCCCACATCCACCATATATACACACACACACATATATATATATACATGTAATATCTATAATTTGTACAGGTGAATATAAGTGCCTGCATGAGTGACACAGGGCAATCATATACTTTGATGAAGACTGTAGCAAAAGATAGTTAAATCCTATATTCTTATTCTAAGAAACAATTTTATGGCCGTTAAAAACATTTTACCTTAATGAGACAGTGAATAAGTTTTAATACTTTGAAAGTACTTTAATGTACTTCTGAGATGTAAAAAATTTTCAAAGTGAATCCCAGTCAAAACCTAAAAAGTAATTTTACTGAACTATTAGGCTTGAAAATATTTAAAATAGAATTATCTGCCTGAAAATAACAGAGGTTACTGTTGTGTGTTTTATTTCTGTGGATAATGGCCTTACAATACTGAGTACTTTATTTTGTATATGATATACTAGGCTAATTAATTAAGCGGTACGTATTTGAAAGAGATCCATAGTAAATGAATAATACATGTTCAAGATAGACGGATGCAGAGGTCGTAGTAGAGTATAAAATTTTCATTAAGATTCATTTTGAGATAATTATATTCCTTGTAAATTGAAAAGCCACAACAAAGTTCCATATTTTACAAAACATGTGAACTAAACACTCTACCACATAAAAATTCTATGTATTCTCTTAGGATATCTTTTATCAAAATATGTTTCTGGAACTCTTTTAAAACTGTTTCAAAGATTTTTATTTAGACTTTTATACACACATCCGTTCAGTTGGATAGCTTCACTATGATGAGTCCAGGTTGACAGGCATTGGAAACAGAGTAAATTATTAAATATCACAATTTCAGAAAGAACTAAAAAAACCTCTTGTGACAGTAAAATATGCATACTAGAATGTTCTGTCTACCCACCCCTTTCTCCCACTCTCCATTTACTGGTATAGTTGTCCTGTTTATCAGTTTTGAGACCCAAGACTGTATATAAAACACCCTTTTTAGGGGTCCAGTATTCAGCTGACTATACTGGACTGCAGAGTTTGGCTCTAAAAAAAAAAAAAAAAAAAAAAGGGCAGAAAAAAAATTTTGTGGATGATATAGAATATCATAAAGAAGCCTTTTAGTTGTGGGATGCAAAACTGATGCTCAAACAGAAGAGAGAAGCTTCCTTCATTGTGGGATGCCACTAGCTCTTACCTAGATAACATAAATAAGGAACACTTTAAGTTGCTTTATATGCTATGAAGTCTGTACTTTTTCCTTTCTGCTGTTCAAGGAATTTAAAATACAATTTTAAATACTTGGATTGTTCCAGAGAAGCAATAATATGAAAGACATGAATATAGTTTTCCCAGATGTTTTTGAGTTATGTAAATAGAAATGATTTGACAAAATCATACAGTTTAAAATATGTTTCAAACATGGATTCTGCGCATAGGAGCTAACAGGATGTTCTTGTGGGTTCTAAATCCCTGAGCATTTGTAGATGTCAAACAATCTAAGATTTAAGGAATTGATAAAGGGAAAAAAAATTTGCTAGGGACGTAAAATACTAAAACTCTATTGAAATTAGATAAGTCTATGACTTAATTCAGTGTGTGCTTCAGTGCTGGTGTGTAACAATAGATAAAATATGTAGGTTTATATTTATTTGCTTCTTTTTTTCATATGTGGTTTTGTTCATGAAAGTGTTGTAGAGTCACAAAAGAAAGTGTAAAAAGGACTAATAGCAGGAGACAGAAAATTGACTACTTCTCTTAGACTACTATTAAAATAAATAGTAATCAGGAGGATTTCTAGGCACCAGAAAAAAATTACAAAGTGAGTGACAGATTCCTTGATATGCTAAAATTCAACTGTATGCCTTTCATATAATTGCATTTTAGCTAGATACACATTAGGAAGCATAGTCACGACTCGAAATGGAATATATTTATTGGATAGCTTAAAAGCCTTATGGATCTTAGAAGCCTTTCAGTTTATGTAATAGTCTGAATCTTATGATATTTCATCTCTATCATAACTCAGAGGCCAACATCTGATCACCTCAGTATCTAAAAATACAGGTGCAATTTGCACACCTGTTGTGACATGGGACACTGAATCTGTTCTCTACTAGAGGCTACAAACATTAAGCAAATATTCTCACTTATGAATTCAAATTTACTTTCTGTAATGTAATAGAACGAATAAGGTTGAATGTGAGTTCTGGAGAACCTAACAACAATTGAACTACAGCAAGTTGACCAGCACCGTCAGTTGGGTTTTGAATATCTCCAAGGACAGACACTCCACAACACTTTATGTATCTGGTTTCAGAGTTCAACCACCACCACAGTAAAAAAAAAAAAAGCTTCTTCCTATGTTTAAATGGAATTTCTTGTATTTCATTTTGTGCCTGCTCCTTTTTGTCCTGTCACTGGGCACTCCTGAAATATGTGACACTCTCTTCTCTAGTCTCCCTCTTAAGCATTTATACACATTGATAAGATCCTCTTGATGCTTCTCTTCTCCAGACTGAACAGCACTCTCACTGTCTCCTCAACTGTCAGATGCCCCTTAATGATTTTTGCAGTATTGCACTAGACCTGCTCCAGTATGTCCCATTGTCTTGTATTGGGGAGCCCAGAACCAGAAACAGTGCTCCAAATGTGTGTGAGCAGTGCTGAGCAGTGGGAAAGGATCACCCCCCTCGACCAGCTAGCAATGTTCTTCCTAGTGCAGCCACGATGTTATTGTCCCTCTTTCCTGCAAGGGCACATTCCTTGCTCATGTTCAACTCAGTATCCAGCAGGACCCCAGGTCCTTCTCTGCAAAGGTTATTTCTGCCTGGGAAACACCTCCACCCCACTCACCACAAATGATTCCTGTGATTCTATGCTCTCCAGATGCAGGACTTTGAACTTTTGCTTATTGGAATTCATGATACACCTATCAGCCCATTTCTCCAACTTGCAGAGGTCCCTCTAAATGATGGTGCATTCATCTGGTTTACTGACTGCTCCTTCCAGTTTTATACCACCTATGAACTTGCTGAAGGCGTCAAATCAGCCTTTCTGTCATTCCCTGGGGTTTGGCATTAGTGACTGACCATCAGTGTGATTTCATGCTACTGATTGCAACCTTGATTTCATGCTACTAATTGCAGTTCCGTCAGTTTTCACTCCACATAAATGTTATCAGTTTGTTAGTGAGGATGAATACAGTGTTAAAAGCTATACTACAGTCAGGATAGTCAACATCTACTACTGTTCTCTCATCCACCAAGCCAGTAATTTACAAAGTTGTTGAGTTCTCTCCTACTCTCTTAAATGAGATTTTTCCTGTAAATTATTGCTGCTTTTCTACTCAGATGCACAGATACAGCAAGATCTTTTCTTAATTATGTGAACAGACATATGAAATGCTTAAAGGTAGCATGCATAGTAGAAGTAGGCTTGTGAATCCGGGAAACATAATACATAAGAGGACCCTTGAAATGGGAGTTTGGGAGCAGCAAGTAAGTACTTTACGCAGAACAAATCTTCTGTACCATAACAGATCCAAGAAAAAAAGTTTACTAGATAGTTTCTGGAAAGGAGAATGTGAGCAGTCCTTGGGCACCATCTGGTTTTGGAAGGGAGTGAAATAAACTGTGTAGGCCTGGAAGATGGAATGAAATACCTGAAATATCACTCCAAATCAGAAAAAATGTACCCTTTGTCAAAGAAAAAAGCATCTTCTATAATGAGTTGCCAATCAATTAAAAAAACAAACCCAACCAAAGCAAACCAAACCTAAACCAACCAAACAAAAACGGAGTTGTGTCTAGGAAACATGTACCAAGTTAGTGGCTGAATAAAACCATAGAACAGTACAGTTTATATGAAATTCACTCAGTGTGGGGTAAAACTCTGCATAAACAGTTATCTAGTCAAAGAAGATTTGAAAGCCATTCCAGATAAAGACAGCTAAAACTGCTTGACTAGCCTCATCCACATAACATGAACATTAGCTCTTTTGATATGGCTGTATAGAAGTTTCTGTGCATTTACAACCTGGTAGATTTTCAGTCCAACATTAATTTCAGTTTGTTAAAAACAAAAATAAAAATAGGTGTATGTTAGACAAAATAATAAAAAAAAATCAGTCTTGAGGCATGTTTCATAAAAATAGAAGTTTTTACGTAGTACTCAATTTGTTTCCTTGGCACAAATGCAGTAATGATACAGAAGAACAAAAATGGATATAATAAAGCTATGTAATGCATAAAAGTTTGATGGGTGATTACTTTCTCTTATTAGACCACCATTCCAAGGAATGGAGTCACATTATTATTAATCATCTCTTTGATACTACATGCAAAATATCCACAGGTTGCTGAATTCTGGCAAGGTTGGTGAAACTTTTGTCATTTGCTTCGGGTATTTTTTGGTTCAGCATATATAGAGTCTTTTGAGTTAGCAAGGGCAGTTTATGATTTTCTTTTAAAAATGGTGACCAAACAGCTCCTTGACATTTTCACTGATAATGAAAACATTTGGAATGCAAGTCTTTTGCATCTTGGCAATAATAATAAATAGTAGTAAAGTAATAAAAATATAATGGCCTCATAAAACGGAGTAAACAGTTATAAAGTTATCTATTCAAAGTTAATAACAGTAACAAGAAAATAAATAATGTATCATAACAATTACAATCTCAGGGCATCTAGACCAAGTTAGTAACACTAACTATGCCCAGAGTTATAAAGGTATCTTCTGCTACTGCAAAAATTCATATCATACTACATTCGGTCAGCAGTTTTGCCATAAATTCCATTTAGTAGTCTAACTGCATGTATAATATATGTACCATATGTACTAAATCTCACAAAGGATATCTAAATTGTATTTATAAAAATAGGATAATATGTATAAACTGTTTGATTATTAAGTCTCACTCGACTTTCACAGTTACTTTAATAGAAAAATCTAGATTCATGACCTGCCTAATGAATTAGTAGTGAATCCCAGTGTCTTATTTGAATATGAATATGGTTTAAAGCTTGAGAAGTTTTCTACCTGAAATACAAGTTAATTATGAAGAATATTATCTAACACCATTCAGGCAGATAAAAAATATTGCTGCCTTCAAGAAATGAAATAAGTTAATATGGACTTAATACACCAAAGCACAGGTAGGAAGATGGCAATTCTGCCTTAGTGGTTGAGAGCTGAGTTTATGAGAGTTGAGAGTTGGACAGCATCTGGATGGGCCTACAGAAAACAGGACTAAATTCTTGGAACTGCCACGGTGGCTGGGAAGAGGCTTTGGCAAAGATCAGGAAGAGTTTTGAGAATAAAACCTGCACTTTCGGAAAGATATTGAGCTTTATAGCACTTCTTCAGGATGTGGCTGAACTGAAGCAATGGTACATAAAGTTGTGCCTTATTCTTAGGACAGACTCATGAGCTGGCATAGAGCACTATGCAGACACAAGTAACAATCTTCTAATCCATAGTAAATTGCAGGAGCAGGAAAGATAGTGCATTCTGCTAAGCTAGAATAACCAGTTCCTCTTCTATCTCTCCGTTCTTGTAACAGAGAGGGATGAAGAGGCTGAAGAGGAAAATGTGGCAAGATGGAAGTCCAGGGAGCGAAACTGATTATTATTGCCAATATCTCCAAACTCTTCATGCCATTATGGTTTTTCACAAAATGCATATAGTGCGTTTGTGATTATTTCAGTTTTTTTCTTGTTTTAATTAAAACTATGATTTTACCTTTGCTTTGGCTTGCAAATCATTGTGACATCTACATGCCTTTCCTAGTTAGTTACTCTTCTTGAATTGCTTAGTTTATTGAACTTTCCTGTTTTCTAAAGGCCTTACTTTTATCCACTAAAACTTAGAGAAAGGGAAAGTTAAAATATTTAGTCGAAATACAGTAGTAAATGAAGCACTTCACAGATCCTACTGAACTGATGCCTAATTAGTCAAAAGTAGTTAGCATAAAGAGACACAATTAAAATCATTACCCATGTCAGCAGACAGATCAATATGGAGTCTATATAATCAGTTAGTTCCTCTCAATCCATAAAATTAAACAGGGACAAGATGGCACTTGCTTCACTCAAGAGATGCACTGAATGTTTAGAGCAAGTGATTTTGAAACAGCCAGAGTGTCCAAGCAGTTACTCTTCAAGACTGTCGTGTGTGACATGGAGGTAAAAGTACTTGGTGTGCCCTTTCCTTCAGCTTTCTTCATCTGCAGTGCTCTCTGCTTGTGGGTTGTGCTCACCAGTGTCCATTTTTCTCTGTAGTCTTTTCAAACTCTATAAACAAGTCATAGGAATAATGCCTTTCATACATTAGCTTTCAAGCAATTTTGAAAACAAGATTTTTGTCGTCTTAATTTTTCCAGATGCTCATTTTCAGTCAATACAAGTAAAATGAAGGGTTTATAGCTCTCTAAAATGTAGAAAAAGTTATTTGCACACGTATAAGGAATAATGTCTGCTGCCAAGAAAGCTCTGGGAAAGCAAGGGACATCTGGTGTCTTCGGTTCTGCCTCTTCAGTGATTCCTGTTATAATTACCTGCCCTACTACTGAATGCAGAGAAACTAAGAGGAAACAAAATCATATATCTTTCTATTTCCTCTGATTCATCCAGAGGGATATGTTTTGTCCAGAAACTATACGTATAAAATAGAGTTTGGGATGAATATATTGGTTTTAGGTTGAAAGAGGAAGCCTGAGGAGATGCTAATTCCAATGGCCACCATCTTAACTGGTATGATGTGGGAACTCACTTAGCTATGCAGGA
>VZRE01007299.1:53389-127892 GCA_013396775.1 Cephalopterus ornatus | reverse complement strand
TGCACGAATCATCTTTATTTATCACAGTGGCATATCCAAGTGCCAAGGATGAGCTTCATTTCAATACAGTTAGATCACAGCATTCAGAACGGACAAATCATTTCACTGAACGTCCCTCTGTATTTATGGCTTGAGACTTTTCATCAAAATGAGTAATGCCCTAAGATATGTGCTGTTCATCTTCTCTAGCCTCCTGTTCCCTTTGGAGGAACTAACATCTGGAAGAACTGATTACTGAAATCCTGGTTGTTTTTAAGAAAAAAAGCAGCATGAGTGATTGCCTTCTGATTATGCAAGCAAAAAGAGGGCTATGATAACTTATAACAGATGTATATTCTAATAATATTTGATGGCTCTACAGTTCAGGCAGTTACCATCAAAATCAGAAAAGAAAGATGTTAAATTTCTTAGTGCTCCTAATTCATACTTCATACTTAAGAATTAGGCTAAATTGGAAAGATATTTTCTTTGAATTTTCTCATCCTTGACATCAGGTACTGTAACCAGAAAAGAATAATCTTATTTCAGGTGTCCTGTCGTATCTGGCAAATTCATTTTATCTTTGAAGTAGATCTGTATTTGTCACTAATATTTTTTTCTAAAAGTCTTCCAACAATCTGCAGACTCTTTTGGATTATAATTCCTTTAGTTTAATACAGTCATCACATTGCATATAAGTATATTTTGGGACTTAATTATCAACATCAATCTCTGTCAAATAGTTTACTGAACAAATAGAAAGCTGCTAAAAATTTGAGTGAATTGAAACAATGTAATTTACGTCTTCTCTTTTATTTTCTTTGTCTCTCAGAAAGCCTTTACAAATTTCAAAGTTACTTCTAAACCATCTCAGTTTTAATATTTTATACCACTCTAGTAATAAATACCAATAGTAATAAATACTATTAAAATGGGTTAAAACTGAGGTAAATCAAAGAATACTAAGCATAATGTCTCTTTCTATTTAGGAATGTTAAGCTTTTAAGAGTGTGAGGACAAAAATAAAGACAAATATTTCATGCAACTTTATCTAAAAAGACTTAGTTAAAACCAATTTTCTGCTTCTGTTCATAACATGAGAGATATTAAGGTTAATCATCTGCTTCAATTACAGCTTGAGCCTTATGATTTTTCCTTTTCTCAACCATGACATTCTGTAAGCCGAATGGGCTCTTTCCTTCCTACCATATACATTGCTGTAGAGGAAAATCTAACCGACTCTTTAATCTTTTCTGATTTCATAAGCTAAAAGCTGTTAGCAATTTCAGAAAAATTGGGTGTTTTATTGGTTGCATTCTGTCTCGGTTTAATGAGACAGAAGTGTTTTGCTAAGGAGGATGAGTTATGAGGAAAGACCAAAAAGACTCCTCCCTCTAAGCAATTGGAAATCTGAAATTAAGAGGCTCCAATTGAGAAACTGTGGAGAAAAGAAAAATAACAGCCCTTTATTAAAAGATCTATTTGTACTGGCAAAACAACAACAACAACAAAACACAGAGAAAATAAACCCCACCAAACAATAATCCTATACTCAAAAATTCCCTTAAAAAAGTAAACAGTTCAGTTTGTGCCTTTGGCCCAAATCTAACCACAGTCAGCAGGGAGAGCTGTTGGAGCCCTGGAGGCACAGAGCCTGCAGTGCTCTGTGCTGGACGGCAGGGGGTGCTGTTGGATCACTGGAGGAGCAGAGCCTGCAGTGCTCTGTGCTGGACGGCAGGGGGCACTGTTGGATCAGGCGGTCGCCGCACGGGGCCCTGGGTTTGCAGGAGGGGCCCGGGGATGGAGATCTCCACCCCCGAGGAAGGGAGAGAGGGGGAAAGAAAAAAAAAGGTTAATTCCCAAGAGAACTCACGCAGTCTGTCGTGGTGGTGGTATAATTGTCCCTTCTTTCGATGGTATGCACAAGAAGAAACAGCAGCAAGGCAATCAGGCTGAGAACGAAAACAGAAACTCCAGAGCTTCTTTCAACCCACACTTTGCTTCTGTCCCCCGTAAAAACAACCTCCCCCCTTCCTCTCCCTGAGACCGATAAACCAAAAAAAAAAGGAAAAGACACTCCTCCCCACAGACTTTCCAAGGGCCATCAGCTTGGAATGTCAGGTCTGGGCCAATTTCTTTATATTGTTAATTGCCCATTCAACCTCCCTCACAGCAGCAGGCAGGGGGAAGGGAAGAAAAATTACTGCCCAGTTTTTAGCACACTTGAAACCTGTGACACATTCTTACCTATTTAGACTTCTGAGTATTTCAAGAAAATATGACTTACCATTCATTGCTATCAAATTCTTTGCTATTGGTAATCCACAGAAACTAAGGAGGGGAATTTTTCTTTTAAAGCCTTTTTTTTTCTTAGCTACTCTATCATATATTAATAGATAAGAGAGTCCAAATGGTATTAGTAAATTGAAGAGGGAGCCCAGAGCGCACTTAAATGGTGGATCACTGATTTTCCATAATTGGAATTAAGAACAAACCCATTCCGTTTTCAGACCAGTCCTACTCACTCTCTACTAGACAGATCTGTCCCAGGAGAGGGCAGTCCTGAGCAGCATGAATGCCAGCCACACTTGCCACTTAAGAGTCCACCATTTTACAGCCTGAGGCTATGATTACCCTGGCAAACTTAACAACTGACAGTACACAGCTTTAAGCACTGGTGAGTCCATTACCTATTAGTTTGCCTACCGGTGCTGGATCAGTAATCATACCTGCAGAATTGCAGTAGTCCTACATAACAACTTGCCACACTTCAGGAAATAAAATAGATGGAGAAGTATTGATGAAACCACTTTGATTTTTCAGGGGAAAAAAATAATCTAAATATAGGGGCCAAGCCACACCGTGTGGCTTGATGTTAGGGTTATAAAATGGACCCTGGTTCTTTTTCATTTACCTGTTAGAACATGGCTGATAACACATAGCTGAGGGAGGCAGTGACAGATAGAAGGAAGAGAGAGGAGTAGCCACTTAGATAGCTTTGATGGAGAGTGCTTGTGGGGACCAGGAAGAGCATGAGAACTAAAATGCTGAGCACAAGAACTTTAAAACCAATCAACAGCAAATCTACACCAGGAAGAACACTTAAACAAGGGAAATTATAGTCAGAAAAGCCTCAAGGCAATAAATTTTAGGGGCAGCATCTTTCTTAAAAAGAAAAAGGGGAGAAACCACCAAGAGAATTGACTTCAGGCCAGGCATGGAACAGTCTCTTTAAGAAGTTTAAGATATGTTTTATTTTGGGGTACATAATTTATATAATATAAGCATAATTTAAAAAGTCTTATGCTACTGGGCTCTTTGAGCAGAGAGAGAAGCAATTTTATTTCTTCCATTTTGACTGAGCCACTCATCTTTATGACGAGGATACGGAAGTGTATCGCTTTCAGATTTCAACAGAAGTAGAATTCACCATGACTACCTCACGCGGATTTCGTTTGGCAGACTTACTGAAATCAATTCACTTTTCATGTGATAATGTTATGTTAGTCTAGACACAGCATAACAACCCATATTTGGAAAAAATTAAATTTTACAAACACCTTAGAAGATTTTTATCTTTTAACTCTAGAATATTTGCTTCTTTGAAGGAAGTATTTAATTTTAAGAACAAATTCTAGGAACACACCTGCCATTTAGGGAAGTATGCTTCATTTCCAAGATCCTGATAGCCTTATTCCACAATCTGATAACGAAGTTAAGAAACTATATGAGATTTCAAGTTCCACCATTTTAAATTCCTTCTACTTTAAAAACAAAATTAAAATATTGTTAGGCTATGTTGTGGTTTAAAACCAGCTGGAAACTAAGCACCACACAGCTCCTCGCATCCTCCCCTGTGAGTGGGATGGGGGCAGAGAATCAGAGGGCTAAAAGGTAGAAAACTCATGGGTTGAGATAAAGACAGTTTAATACATAACTCAAAAACTGCAGACACAAACAAAGCAAAGTAAGGAATCCATTTGCTGTTTCCCATGAACTGGCAGGTGTTCAGTCATCTCCAGGAAAGCAAGGCTCCATCATGCGTAACTGTGACCTGAGAAGACAAATGCCATCCCTTAAATGTCCATCCCGTCACCCCCCCTGCCCCTTCTCTTTCTTCCGCAAGGTTTTTTGGGCATGATGCCATATGGTATGGAATACACTTTTGGTCAGATGGGATCAGCTGTCCTGGCTGTATCCTACCCCAATCTCTTATGCCCCCCAGCCTACTTGCTGTAAGGATGGAACAAGAAGCAAAAAAGTCCTTTATGCTGCGCTAGCACTGCTCAGCAATAAAAAACTCCCATCTCTGTATTATCAATACAGTTTTCAGCACAAATCCAAAATATAGCCCCATACTAGATAATTTGAAGAAATTAACTCTATTCCAACCAAAACCAGCACAGATTATGATGTCTGAATTCTCCCCTGAGTGAATATATACCAAAATCGATTAATCAGTTTTTATTTTTGGCTCCTATACTTATTTGATCTTCATTAATTGGAAGTATGAACAAAATGCTGAATGTTAAATTACTCAAGTATAGCGTTGCTCAGTATTTCCATTTACTAAACTCATGGAAGTGAGTAAATTACTTTCTTAGATGGTTTGTTTCAGATACATGGCAACTTTTTATTTCTCTAGAGTGTTGGTTAGAATACTCAAGGTTGGTTCAGCTGAGAGCATCAGTTAGAATAAAAAGAGTTACTCAACTTTTGCTTATGACCTTTAAATGTGCACTCAATGATGGAATTCTCTGTCCTGAAATAGAAGGAAATTGATGGTAACTATAGCATATGTCACTAAATGTTGCCTATTACAAGATATGCACTGAGGTTTAGAAAGTTCATAGCAGATAACACGTAGTAATTCTGAGGCAAAGGATCTTTGTTGTAGCAGTTCTGGTACCAGACTTTTGTGTTCTCAAGGCACATCTTCAGATTTTGTGATCTAATGTCTTGTTGGATAGGTGTATTTTCTTTCCTTTGCAGTATAAAGTATTTAACTGCTGCTACATGTTGACATAAAATTAGGTGCAAATCCTTTTTGTTTCCCCTGACATATTTTTTGTATTTCTATGTGTCTTGCTGAAACAGTTAAGATTTTCAGAAAACCCTCTGCTAACAAAGTGCTTATGCTTTACCATGCCTTTAAATATTGGGTTTAGAGAGCTTGAAAAGGGGCATTTTGAGTCACCTTTAGAGATTAACTATTTGTTTAAAGCTTTTTACAGACTAATATTAAGCATGTGTTGTGTATTTTTATTGGTCAAAGATGACCACAGAGCTCTTATTTTTTTCTAATAAAGTTAGTGAACTCATTGTCCTGGGCTTGCTTTTAACTCTACCACATTTTTCTCACCTGGCTTGGGAAAAGAGTAGTAACATTTCTTCACTTAGGCCTATTACAAAAATAATTTACCCATGTTTTTTCATCTTCTTTATTTAGCTAGCAATTTTTTTTGCAAAAGATATGCTTTTCCTCTTTAAGTCCAATGTCTGGCAACATTAAGTCCTCCCCTTTAATGGTAGGCTTAAAATAGAGCCATAATAGAAATTTGAGAGTTTTGTTATTTGTGAATCTGTGATGAATTTTTCCTATCATCTACTTTATCACATTATCAGGTCTTTTTCTTTCAGTATTTCTTTGCAAATTTATAACAGGATAAAAATATAAATGTGATCTTACCCTTTATTTTTAAGATACTATTATGAATACTAACAGTAATAAATTATACTTCATCCATAAGCTAGGAATAGTAAAGAACAGAAAAAAAACCACTTCTATGGTTGAAATTTTTGGCTAATATGATTAATGTGTAGATTTCCAAAGGTCAGAAAGTAATGTGATCCTGAACAGTTTTAGAACAAGGACTCTATAGCAATTCACTTCATCTAAGTACCAATCAGAGGACTAGAAAGAGGCTGATAGCTTTTAGCAGAAGTACTAAACTTGTATCTTAAAGCTCAGCTTTTGATTAGGACTCAGTTATGCGTAAATCTAAGTCAGTTCAAATTTTTCTAAATGCTCATAAACTCTAAAAGGTTTTTAAATTATGAGTTGAAACAGAAAGAAGAAACCATTCAGAGTCATCATCTGATGCATGTAACTAGCTCACATAATCACATAATTCTGTTCTAGGTACTCTTCTTTTGTCTTAAATGTGTCTGTTACTCTTTAGGGTGTGACAGATGAATCTTCATTTTAATTGGACAGTAAAGGCTTCAAGACAGCAAATGTCTTTGCTAATCTGTGCTATTTCAGCATTAACAGTTAGAAATGTCAGAGTCTTAAAGAATGTCAAGAATAAATAACATAGGTGCAGTATTTTTTTAGGACTAATTATTATTTCTAACATTTTCAAACAATATTTTCTTGTTTCTCCAAGAAACATTATATTTTTTTAATAAATATTACAGGTTGAATAAGTTTTTACATTGAGAAGTAATATTTATAAATTACTAAATGCCAAACTGTAACCTTTATATTACAAAGTACTCCTTTATATAACTTCCATCGCAGTATGCTCACTACATTCAGATTTATTATTAAAGTTCTTTTTGAGGTTTAATAATACTTCATTTGGACTGCTGCTTCAGAGTTATAAAATGTTCAGTGATCTCAGTTTCAGTTTAAAAATGCTCAAACTCTGGAATCACACTTCTTTATTTTCTTTGGACCACTGCACCTTTTTGTCACTTATATAATTTGAATCCTGTATGATTCAACATCTTCAAGGCAGTTTTTCAACCAATCTATATATCCAGAGTTCTGGCTTCTCAAAAAAGCAATTGAAACTGCTGATGATAACAGTAATGTTACAGTCTAAAGAGAAACAGATAAAAGTAAACAGATTGCATTACTGCCATTAACTTTATCGCAATTAGATAGGTGTGAAAATGTTAATAAGTAGCAGTTTGGAAAAATACAGGGATACACATGTAAATGTGTGTATGTAAGTATATACACAAACATGCACATATGCATATAAATATACGTGTGAGAGAGTGTTTTTATGTATGGTTGCTAAATAATTCAGATTTCCAGAGACCTTGAAAATTCTTGGAACCAGATCTTAAAAGAATAGCAATCTTCACCATTGGTTTGTTCAAATATGAACTGCTAATCTGTGATGGGATGGTTCACAAGATTTAGAAGTTATCTGTAGCTATGTTATAGATTTGCTAAACAATGACAATGAGAAGAAAAATGAAACAACTGCTTTCCTTTGCAAAAAGAATATGTTGTTATATTTGCAAAGGCAGAAGACGTGAGTTCAAAAGGCTGAAAACACAAAACAGTCTATAATACACTCAACATTCTTCAGTTAGCATATTTATGAACTTAAGCCTCATCAACACAAATCAGAAGCTTCAAAATGCAAAACACAAAGAAATTAGCTAAAAGGATGAGAAAATATTCATGAAATTCATACTATTAATATTAATAATTAGTAGGAGTAGTAGAAGCAGCAGCAGCAGTAGTAGTAGTAATTATGATCATGATATTTAGGAGCAGATAAAAGCATAATTATGAGGACAAAACACCATGCTGTAATTTGACATAAATAATATTAATTAAAAAAAGAGTCTGCAATAAAATGCAAACATCAGAAGCAAAAACATTTTAATCAAAACATAAAACATCAGACATTCAGGGTTTTGGACTGTTGTGAAAGGTTCCTTTTACCTTTTGCACATAGAATATACAATATCACATCAGGCAAAAATTTTCTCTTGGCTACAAACAGGTCACAATGGTTCATGCTGGACTCCTCTAGTCACACACTTCATCTTGCAGTGAATTTCTACACAATGTCACTGAAATGTGGCATAAAACTGTTCTTACTCTCATAAATGGAATTAATTGTGTTCACAGGACATTTCTGACATGAGTTCAAAAGATTTTCTCACAGAAAGGCAGAGGGAATCCTCATCAAAACAGGGATGAATTTCAAAGGCTACCATCTAAAAGTTACTCATCTCTTCTTAGTTATCCAATCTCTTCCATAATGGAGACATGAAGATTCCTCCAAAGGGCAAATAATCTTACATATAAAATTGAACAACTACTTTAAGGTAGGTTGAATAATATTATGTATGTTCTTCTCTCTTACTGTTGTATTTTGAATTGACTAGAAGTTAATTTATTATATGCTATTATCCCCAACTTCACTTACATGAGGGGCAAAAAAGTATTTTTCAAAATTAGATGGGTCTTTGTGGTGGGCTGACCTTGGCTGAATGTCAGGTGCCCACCCAAGCTGCTCTATCACTCCTCTGTGGGACAGGTGAAGAAAATATAACAAAAGGCTCATGGGGCACAATAAGGACAGGGAGAGATCACTCACCAATTATCATCATGGACAAAATAGACTAAACTCAGGGAAAATAGTTTAGTTTATTATCAATGAAATCAGAACAGGCTAATAAGAAGTACACGCAAATATTAAAACCACCTTCCCCCTACCCCTCCCTGCTTCCTGGGCTTAACTTTGTTCCTGATGATCCTTGTCCACCACAGTGGCACAGAGGGATGGAGAATGAGAACTGTAGTCAGTTCATCACATGTTTTTTCTGCTTCTCCTTCCTCCTCATGGAGTATGAGGACTTCTCATACTCTTCCCCTGCTCCAACATGGGGTCCCTCCCTCAGGAGACAGTCCTCCATGAAATTCTCCAATATGAGTCCTTCACACAGGTTGCAGTTCCTCACAAACTGCTCCAGTGTGGTCTCTGCCATGGGGTGAAGTCCATCAGGAATGGACTGCTCCAGTGTGGATCTCCCACACAATCTCAAGTCCTGCCAGCAAACCTGCTTCAGTGTGGGCTCCTCGCTCCATAGGTCCACATGTTCTGCCAGGAGCTTGCCCAGCATAGGCTTCCCAAGGGATCAGACTCCTTGCTCTGGAATGGGGTCCTCCACAGGCTGCAATCTCTGCTCTGGTGCCTGGAACACCTCCTTCCCCTCCTTCTTCTCTGACCTTGATGTCTGCAGGGTTGATTCTCTCACATATTCTCTCTCCTCTCGTCTCTTGCTGCATTTACGTTTGTGCAATAACTTTTTTCCCCTTCCTAAATATATGATCACAGAGGCATTACTAGCATGTCTAATTGGCTCATCTGTGTCCTATGGGGGTCCATCTTGTAGCTGGCTGTCATTGGCTCTACTGGACAGTAGGGAAGCTCCTAACAATTGTTCACAACAGCTATCCCCTGTAGCTCCCCCGGCACCAAAACTCTGCCACGTAAACAACCTTTATAGTTGTAGAAATGTGAAGAGATCTCTTCTGTCACTGTGCTTGTCTTGAGTACCTACACATCTATTGCTCTGACATTTTCACTAATTGTAATTAATGCTTGATTTGATGGTTCAGTTCCTATCTCTCTCTTTTCTTTCACTAGGAGAAAGTATGAGTGGGTGGTTGTTAATATCTTAACATCAAAATATTAACTTTCTGCCTTTATTCCTTCATTGAATTCTCCCACCTACAGGGGTAGCAATGATTCAACTCAGCCTTGGATTTTAGTGTATTTATAACAAACTAATCTCAATTAATGATTTTTAAAGGATTTTTAAAATCTTCGACATTGTTGGAATGGTTGCTCATTTCCAGGTATCTTCCATATCACTCCAGTAAACTAGCTTTTGTCAGGATAAAGATATAAAACTTCCAATCAGGTGCACTGTCTGGTTGAACCTGTATATAGGAGAAGGAGGATGGAACACCAACTGGAGAGCCCACTGATACCTAGAAAGTGTAGAAACAGCAGAGTATGCGCTCCTAGCAGTGATAGCAAGAATACAGTGAATACGGTATGTTTGGACAAGCACAGTGACCTCTTTGCATGGCCTGAACTCTTTGCCAAGACTTTGTAAAGAACAGTTGCTTAAACCTCAGTATTCAGCATGTTTAATTTTAATAAACTGCTGGTCTTGTGTGTACTCAATACACTTACATACAAATATGTCATTTCATTAATTTAAAATGCATAGTTATGGGGTCCTCTCTGCAACAAGACACCTCACACATTTTATGGACCATGTTAATTATGAATCATTGAGATTTGCCAGAAGGTTTGTAATATAAAATAGAGTGGGTTTGTGACAGCAGTCTGCTGGCCCATCACCCGATAAATACATGTCATGGGTAGAGGACATGAGGACATTTCCAGGGATCCTGCCAAATCACTGCTTACCGTAAGATTTTTGAATGCTTGGTACTGCCAAAGACATAGTAAAACTAAGGAATGTTGAGTCCAGATAACAACCAGACTGTTTTCAAGGACAGGAAACCAGACAACCTGACAGAACGAACACACCATGGACTGGATAGACAGGTACTAAAGGGCAGAGTGCTTGTTAAAAAATGTAATTGATTGGGATTTTTGCACAGGGTACCAGCTTTCTCAAAACAAATGATCAGTTGGTGGCTGGTGGGTGACAGAAGTCTATGTTGCAACGGTCAATATCATCTTCAGCTGGAGAGTATGTTCCTGTTCTATCTGGAGTCTCATATGCCCTTTGAAGTCCCACAGGACACTGAACTTTGTTCAACAGGAGATCTGTGAAGTTGTACCTTGAACTAGAAAAATACCCATATATCCTGTATAGTGATGAAAGGTACACATATCTCAAGTATTCTAGGACATCTAAAATTACTCTAAATGTATGTGTTTAGGCACTTCAATTGCTTTCCTATATTTATACATCTAAATTCACTTGTTTGTAGCCTGATACTGAGAAATACCATGAGGTATTCATCTAGTATTGTCTTCTGGTGGTTTCAATTCATCTGAACTTTTTTTTTTTCAACTGTGAAGAATGTCAGGTTGAAATGAACCCAGTCCTAAAATGCTGATTCTCTTTCACATTTCAGCACTAAAGATGACCACGTTTTGACAAACAGAGCATTTAATCTCAGAGGCTGTAATTACATGAACACATGTTGCATTGTTTATGGCAGTATATATATCTTTTGCAGACTCTGGAAAACATAAAAATTTCCAGACTGCCCTGAAGGAAATAATGTTCCAACACTGTAGTAGCAATGTAGTTCAGTTCACAACCCCACAGGAAAGAAAGAAGAACATATTTTAAACCACACCTGATTTCAGTCTCTCACACTCTCATACCCACAAGTCCCAACTCACGTGTAAAAAATTTGTGAGTGCTCAGGCACTAAGATGCCTATATCCAGGTAGTTTGCACAAGGTTGCTTGCATGGAGGATTAAAGATGTTGTGTGTCAAGCTCTTCCCCACACTTCTTGGGTTCCTCGGGGCATGCTGATTTTAGATGCGTCTTGTTCTACTCTTTAAGAGCTGACAGTGATTGATGTCTCTGTACTGCCCCATCTCTATACTGACAGGAGTTATCAGTATTTAGTCCCTGTCTCTCTTTCAGAACCGGTGGTCTTGAGCAATTGCAGGTTTGCTAGGATCTTGTTGATCTGTTCTTGTAAGCATTAGCAACACAGGACATTTTTATAACCTTTACCTCACTCATATTTTACCCCATGTGTTAATATTCACTCTCTAGAAACACCAATCTAAAATATTTTTACTGCAATTTTCCACAGCTCTAGAAGATTCCCAGACACTGATTTTCTAATGCACTGTTGCACCAAAAAATTGAAAGCCACATTTAACAATTCGTAGGTTTTCTCCTCAAAAGATTACCAATCTCTTGGTATTTCGCCTCAGCAATATGGTAAGCTTTCAACTTTCCTGGCACAGGATTATAAATGAAGATCACAATTCAGTTCCTTCTGTGCAATCATTTAATCTCTAAATTCTAGGCTGATCAAACCTTTATACTGTCTCTCTTGTTAATAGGAATCAGCTGAGCTTTATGATAAACTTTTCTACTTTCTTATTTTCCATCATTCACTTTACATTATCACTTTTTATCCATGACAAACTGGAGAAAAGTTTGAGAGAAAAGGGAAACAACACTTGCCATTGATAGGACAGACAGAAATAAACCTGTTAAACAATGGGAAAAAGCATTTATTTCACTTGAAGATAGTATTCTGGATACCCTTTCCCTGGCTTCCTCATCATATTTAACAAGGGCTACTGCATTGGCTAATCAGAACTTGGTTGGTGTAATAGCAATGTCACCTGACTATTACGACCTGCTTCCAAGGCAGGGTAACTGGGGTTCTTGTTCATGGATCCATTGGGGTGGATTAAAGCAAAACTACACTGAATGACCAGTGTATACATGAGGCAAGTTTATTTTAAAACAATTTGGTTGCAGTGGAAAAAAAGGTATGTAGGCATTTTGGTTCTTTTTTATAAAAATATTAAAAAAAAACCCACCACACCATGAAGAAAATACATAAAGAAAAGAAAGAAGAGAAGGACAAGAGAAGATAGTGGAGAGGGACTATATCACCACCTGTTGATTCAGTGGCAAGATTAATTGCTGCAATTTCAATGTCTCTAGTTGGAGTGATGGTCGCAGTCTTGATCCAGTGGGGGTGGGAGCCCACGTAACAAAGAGTTCAATGGATTATATACATTCAGGCCTGCCTGGGAATGCCATGATACCTCCCCTGGGGGTGTGTTTTATACTGTTAGCCTTATTAGGAGGAAGGAAATTGGCATGATAAAAAGCATTACACCACCTGCACAAAATCTGCTTCTTGTCACCCTTTTCCCTCATCTGGGCAAAACTACTTTGTTTAACACATCAGTCCTAGGTTTAACACATCAGTCCCAGGGAAACTATAGATCACAGGGCTCAACCAGCCCATCCAAGCAAACTTTGGTCCATCATAGCTGACATCAGATAAAGACTGTGATCCAAGTTCTGCACGTGGGGAAAAAACTTAATTATAAACTGTCAATGCCTGAAGGACAGAAACATCCTGGATCTGCTTTGGCCTGGGATCAGGAGAGGCTAATCTGCAAAGAAGTGGCACTGGAGGCAGATGATGCATTTGCAGACCTGTATCAGAGTCTAGCTGATGTGATGCTGGGCAGTGCCAATAAGCTTGAGGAGGGCAGCAGACAGAAGCAGCAGGATGAATCACCAAGTAGACATTTACTTGCTGATTGTGTGGCTGCAGATACGCTAGTCATGGTCTGACAGATCTCTGGGTTTCTTACCAGGAGGTAAAGGGATGCCTCCAGGGTATAAAGGACAGAAGAAGAAACAGCCTTTTTCCACAGGGGTGCTGCAGGAAGAGAGGGGAGGGTGATTCCTGCTAAAAATGACCAAGTGGTCCTTCAAGCAATAGCAGGTGTTCCTGGGGCTCTGACCATGCTCCTTATCTCAGAGAGCACTGTGGTAGCAAGGACTTTTGGCATTCAATGCAAAGTTGTCTCAAAGACCTCTGTCAGACTCCAGCTTAGGGCCATTTGCCCTTGGTCAGTTCCTTTGGTGACACTGTTAGCCTCAGCTGCCTTAGACACTAGCCTGTTTCCTTCTCCAGGCCAAAGCACCTCCTTCTTTGTCCTTTCTATGATGCCAAAGGCAACCAACTGGTGTCCTGCCTTGAGGGACACCACCACCAGGTAGTAGTGTGACTACTGTGCACAAGTAAGAGGAGATCTGGGTTCATTCAGAGCCCTTCAGGCTGGAACCAGTGGCCAGGCAAAGTCTGGTGATGGGCGCTCAGGGTCCCTCTGCCCATGGAAGGGCTGGGGGCACCACTCTGGCCACTCCATGAGTGGGACTGCACTGCTGACCTTCCTGCCTCTCTTGGCAGCCCGCAGCACACAGCCAGAGCTGGCTAGCACCAACACAGCCAGTCAGGCTGCCTCCTTCCACACCTCTACAGCTCCTGAGAGATGCAGCAGGTCAGACCAGGCTCGGCCAGATAAAAGGCTAGGCCACTCCCAGCTGCAATGCTGGCCATAAAATCCTAAATAAAGGGCCAGCACCTTTTTTTATCTCAATTCCTGATTTTTTTCATTTTTACTCTTTCTACTCCCACTGTCTCACTGGAGGAGAGTGAGCAAGTGACTGTGTATTTTTCTCCAAGCTGTGGCTAAACCATGACACCTACTTAAAATATATTTTTTTTATGAGAAGACATATCACCACATTGTTTCTTAAAAGAAGGCACTGTGAGTTTCTTTTAGTAGACTTTCAGATCTTACCACCCTTTTTGTTGAGTAGATTAATTTTCTTAGTCACCTATCTTGTCAGTATCTTGTGGAGAGAAGATATAGTTTTCTTTGTCTAATTTTCCTTTCGCTTGATGTGAATTTTTTGACACAAATAAACTCAAGAAAAAAAATAAATTTGTCTTTGTGTACACGCCTGTACATATACAAGCATGGGGATGAGTCTTTTGTGCTGAAGTCTTTTCAAAATAACATTATGATAGAAGAAGATACAATATCAAAACTGCATCAGCCACCTAAAATGCCTCTCCTTCAGATCCTTCAATGGATACATGCCATGCTTGGCTGATTGCTTACCTTACATCTCCTGTCAGAGAACAAATGGGAATAGATCTTTTCTATAACACAGAGCAAATGTTGCCTCCAGGTACAATACTGTGACATTTTCTGAAAAGACTTTTTTTTTATAAGATGTCAGATTCTCAGTGATTTATTATCTGAAATTTTTATTCCCATGTTCCTTTTCATTTGGTGGGTCGACCATTATGGGTTGATACATATTTACTCTCAGTACTGTTTCATTTGCTTAAGACAGAGAAACCTGTATCTACTAATAGTAATAATGAAAAACCTTGATGTTAAGTTACTAATGAAGTCCAAAATAATTTATTCATGCCTTGATATTGAGAATATTGGATCTTAACTAATCACAGTTAGCTCAACAAGGGCTTCAGAAATATAATTTGCAAATATGCAGTGAATTCTATTCAAAAATAGCTTTGGCACTGTCACACGATTCTTTTTTTGGGGTTCTAGAATGTAACAACAACTGTGAAAGAATCATAGAATCAAAAGCTACAAAGCAAACCATTTTCTTTGATGTAAGTTTTAAGCAATGTGATTTAGTTCACTCTTCTTTTATGAAGCTGATAAGAACTCTTGTGTCTTGGTTGTGTCAGGTCTGGGCTTGGGAGGACTGGGTCTGAGAGCAGTGGCAGCTGCAGCTGGAGCCCCAGCAAAGGATGGCACCATCCAAACTGTAGGTACCAGCCCACACAGTCCGAGGGAGAGAAAAAATTTCGTTCCTTCCTTGACCGTTTTTTTTTCTTCCCCTTCCCACCCGTCGACACCAGGGTTGGGGAATTTACTCTTAAAGAGACAGTCCCTCCAAAACAACATTGGAAAATTGAATAAAATACAAGAAAACGTCCTGTAGCTATGACAACTTGACATGACTGTAAAAATGGAAATAGTAAGTGGGAAAGGCAGTGTTATGCAGAACAAAAGGTAATATCTGTGTTTCTACACAAGTATCCAAACAGAAAGCCTCAAAAGAAAGAAATTATGCAACTTCACCAGGAATCATCATAGAACTCATTTTAGAGCTATTTAGGCCAGGCATTTCCTTTGTTTCTTCCTAGAACAATGTTTTAGAACATTTCAAGTAAATGTCCAGAAATTAGTGTGATGGCAGTGAAAAGTAAAAGTATTTATCGGGATAAAGTTTTTGGTTTAAAAATATGAAGAATTATCTATTAGAATAGATAGCCCTTTAAATGGATAATTTCCTTTTTCAAGAGTTTTAGCCAAGTTACCTGTTCCCAATAAAGTGTGCTTTCTTGGTGAGTCTGATCAATAAACCACTACAGTGGAAGAAACAGACAAAGACAATATGCTCATGAATCTCAGGGAGAGCTGCGGGGAATGGCAACCACAGCTTTTGGAAATAAAGCTGAAATTATGCCAGCACAAAGGGAACCAGGGCTGGCTTTTAATTTAGATAAGTGGCTACTACCACTGAGTGGATCGACTAGTTATATTAGCTGACCAAATCAAGCAGTTATATCAGCTCAGTGAATCAACCAGCTGTTATTGTTTGTCCTTGAGTTAACCAAATCTTTATAATATAAGATTATAAAATCTTATTTATAAAAGATTATAAATATCTTCTTCAGTTAATCAGACATTATGCGGGGGGTTATTGTATAAATGGCTTAGTTAACTGTGCAGCATAGAAAATGAACAAACAAATATTAAAGGAGAACAATGGGCTTGAGCTGGTTTAAGCACTTCTTTTCCAGCTTTTGGGGATCCAGCTTTTTGATAGTGAGTATATTATAAAGAATGGTAATGAGAATCACTTTTATATTGTAAATCAAATATGTATTGTAATTAGTATACTCTGCTATGCACAGTTTGTGCTTGTATTTGGATTTATATACAGTGCTTTATTGCTCTGCTAAATCAAAATCTATGTAACATCAAATACCTCAAGCAAGTAAACTTGCTATTAATCAAGTCCTCCACATGAGGAATGTCTAAAAGAATCTCGTGAGAGAGTGTTAGACTCTGACATCTGGTTTGTTGTTATCTTGTCTTTGTGTGTAAAGAGCAATTCTGGATTTTTTTCCATTGGACACACCTTTATAAAAAGATTATCTTCATGGGCCATGAAATCTCAAATTTTTTCCAGTATTCTGGTAAAGGTCAGATGTAACACACAAAAAGAACACAACATTCCAAGGAGATGGAGACAGAGCAAGTCAAAGAAAGTACGGCTATTTAACTTAATAGTTACAACACGCAGCAGAAAAGGAAGGACTCCTTGTTCCAGGATTTCTACTCAGGTGTTTGCTTTTGTATTTTAGCTAAGGAATGTTTAAAGCATTACCTTTCTGAGGAGAGAGGATAGGAAAGGTTATGAGCACAACTCTTTGATAAAAAGCTACCATCATTACCTTTTAAATTAAAAATTTTCATGCTGTTTTCCCAATGAATAACCATAAGGACTTCTGGAGAGAAAAACAGTTCCAGCTCTTTATGTATGAGCCAGGTGCTTCAACTTGGAAAAAGCCTGAGATTTCCAAATAGAATTGTCCTTGAAACCTCTAGTAAGTAAATTTTCACAGCTTCTTGCTTTCTCTAAATAAGTATAGCAAGTTGTCTTTCACTCCTCTGAAGTTATAATGCACTTAACAGCATAATGTGGATACCACTTTACAAGGCAGGGAGATACTTCTTAATACTGTGTTTGAGGCCCTAGTTTATCTGTTGCATTTAAGTTCTGAATCTAGTTTTTTCCATAATACTAAAGTCCAGCAAGGCCAAAATAATTTAGGAAAATAATACCTTAATCTTCCTTGAAGATTATCTTATAGCCAGGAGAACTCCTGAGGAACAGTTAAAATACACTGTTTTGAATTGAAAATGTTCTTAATACCTCCTCCAACAATATTGTCTTCATATCTTTTTGATGTAGTATGTAGCATATAACATATAAACTTCAAATTACTTTTTTTTTTTAGCTATTTTCTCTTTCATTTTTCTATTCTGAAGCTTATTTTAAATAAAGCACTTTTTCCACATCCACAGAGGTCCCTGTTGTTTTGCCTTCATTGCACTGTAGAAGATGAGAGGTTCTTTAAATGAGACCCTATGATATTCTTCCTCTTTTGGAGAATTTCTCTTTGAAACATTATTTTGGCAGTCATTTATTCTTGTCATTGTAGGCAGAATAATGAACGTGAAAAATGTGAACTCTTAACTGAATAGAGTTCAGAAAACATTATATGAAGGAATTTTAATGTTTTATTAACATTTTAACTTTGAGAAAAGAGCAAAACCATGCAGTTTTAAAGATTCTGAAAACTGAACATCTGCAGCATCTTCCTTTTGAAGATGTAAAGACCACTCTGAATAATAGATGAAAGATGGAGGAGTTTAATAATGCTGGGAGCCTTTCATGTCTCAGTTACTAATTCAGAACTAACTTATAACAATATTGACCCTATCGACCAGTAGGGTATGTAAAGTTCTTGCTTAAAATATGTTATGACCTCAACATCTTCTTACCTGCTCTTGCAAGTTCATAATGTTACTAGCTGTTTCACATTATCAGTCATTAACGATTAATTTCATGACATTCTTAAAACAGTCAGAAGAATACAATATTAGAGAAAAAAATATTACATTAATGACCACAGCACAGCAATAGCAATGACAACAAAAGTAGGTTAAAATAGGTTAATAATTTTCAGATGTGAACTAAATAGCAGAGGAAAACATATTTCTTTGGAGAAAGTTCATTATTATGAAAACTTGCAAATCCTCTGTAACATGTAACTAAGATTGTACTTGAGGGGTGGAAAGTCTTTTAAGTTATTAATTTAAGATCAATAGAACAGACTATTTCAGTTCAAAGGGGCATACAACAATTACCTAGTTCAACTGCCTGATCTCTTCAAGGCCAAGCAAAACTCAAAAAATGTTGTTAAGAACCTTGTTGAAATGCTTCCTAAACACTGATATGCTTGGGGCATTGACTACCGCTCTAGAAAGCCTGTTCCAGTGTCTGGCCACCTTCTCAGCAAAGAAATGTATCTGTTTTGTCAGTAGTGTTTGATGTGAACTTGAGGAGCTGCTGTCAGCTAATAAAATGATGATGTTTTATGTGACAGGAAGAAATGTTTCTTTTTTGTCCTTGTCAGCTGTGCTAGGTTACTGACAAAGATAATAATGTTTCCATAATTCTAGAAAGGAAGTGACAGACCAGCTGTTGAGCATAAAAACATAGACTTCCTTGCAACATATGGATAAAACTGTATTATTCCATACCATGATACTTGTACCTGAAAATATTCAGATGACGCAGTCATTTTCTTACCAGAGTCAATTTAAGTTACTAAACAAAATAAATTAATAAATTGACTTGACTTTAGGAATGAAAGTCATGTATTTGGAAAAGTAGAAGAAACATAAAAACGTTCTATCTTCTCTAAACTTTTTCATTAATATGTCATCTTGATAAATACATATTGGTTATGATTTGTTCATCTGATTGTTATTCCAGAGTGAAAGAATATACTCAAGACACATATGACCAGTTTTACTAATAAAATACCCACTGGAAAATTGTACTGAGTTTCTGTGGCCAGGTTCTGGTAGCGGGGGGGCCTACAGGGATGGCTTCAGTGAAAAGCTGCCAGAAGCTTCCCACACGTCTGGAAGAGCCAATGCCAGCTGGCTCCAGGAAGCATCTGCCACTGGTCAAGGCCACGCCAATCAGGAATGATAGTAACGCCTCCATGATAACTTTTTTTCCCTTCTTAAATATATTATTGCACAGATAAAGCCACAGTCAGAGTGAGAACATGAGTGGACAACTTAAATATATTATTGCACAGAGTGAGAACATGTGGACAACTCTGCAGACACCAAGGTCTGTGCAGAAGGAGGGGGAAGAGGTGCTCCAGGTGCTGGAGCTAAGGTTCCCCTGCAGCCTGTGGTGCAGACCATGGTGAAGCAGCTGTGCCCCCCAGCTAATGGAGGTCCATTGAGATGGAGACATCCACCTGCAGCCCATGGAGGAGCTACACACCAGAGCAGGTGGATGCCCAAAGGAGGCTGTGACCCTGTAGGAGGCCCATGCTGACCTGCAGACCTGTGGAGAGAGAAGCCCATGCTGCAGCAGGTTTCCTGGTAAGACTTGTGGCCCTGTGGGGGACCCACACTGGGGCAAGCTATGCCTGAAGGACTGTATCCCGTGGAAAAGTGACCCATGTACCAGTAGTTTGGGAAGAACTGTTGCCTGTGGGATGGACTCATGTTGGAGAAGTTCATGAAGGACTGCCCCCCCCGGGAGGGATCCTGTGCTGGAGCAAGGAAGGACTCCTCTCTTGGAGCAGTGGCAGAAGCAACCTGTGATGAACTAACCGTAACCCCCCACTCCCTTTCTCCCTGTGCCACGGAGGAGGTAGAACCTGTGAATGAGGGAGGGGTGGTGGGAAGATGATTTTATTTTACTTCTCATTGTCCTGCTCTGATTCTGTTAGTAATAAATTTAATTAATATCCTCACTTCAAGTCTGTTTTGCCTGTGACTGTAATCGGTGAGTGATCTCCTTGGTCCTTATCTCAATTCATGAACCCTTTGCTATATTTTCTCTCCTCTGTCTAGTTGCAGAGGGGAGTGATAGAGGTGGGTATCTGGAGTCCATGCAGGGACAACCCACTACACCAATACTCTACAAGAGATACTTTTCACTCACGATTTCTAAAGGTATTTCTGACTAGACTAGCTCACCATGACCACTTCCCAAAGACAAGGTATTGGAAATGGACCTGTGTGTGGGAGATCTATTTTAGCCTGTAACATAACCACAACGTTGACAATTTATCTAACAATATTCCTTGTTTAGGGAGTGTGCTGACTCACATCAAACAGCTGTGAAGAGGAGAAAAACATTGATGTATTTGTTCAGGTTTGGCTCAGTAGAGCACTGCCAGGGTATGTAGTCAAAATGTAGCCAGACCACAATTTCTGAGTGTTTTTTGTCTTGAGTGTTTATGGACAGCATGCTTTCTTCCTGTAGTAGTATTTAATACTTAAAAGGTAGGTTAAGTTAAGAACCATAAATTTTTCATTCCCCTTAAAGAAATTGGAGTTCTGCATAGACAAAGTAACTCAGAATTAATTCACTTATGAAGAGGAACAAATTGGAGTTTGACATTCTAACTAGTTGAAAAGCTGATTTTCCTTAAAGGACAGACCTGGGAGTTATTTTCTCTGAAAACTTAATAATTTGCACTAAAGCAAGTAGGGTGAATCTCTCAGTATGGAAGAACGGAAAAAAGTTCCTCTGTCCCCTAGTTCAGATGTAGACAGTGATATTTCAGATCACTAAGAGAACAGGATGCACAAAGTAAGAACTATATATGACAAAGGATCCTCTTTAGATAATTCTGAAGAATAGAAAAAACTAAGAAGAAAACATGGAGGAAAAAATGGAAGTGAGGAAGAGTCTATTTTAATTATCTCCAAGGCTATACAAAAGTTTTCTATATAATTACAGGAATAATGTATTTTTTTTCCTCAAAATGTTTTGTTTAACAGCTTTGAAATTTACCTAAAGAAAAACCTTAGTAAGCAACAGCACAACTAAATTAAATAGCCCTTTATATCACTAATTTGCTCTCAGAAATAGTCAATCTTTGCTTCCTACTTTAAAATTTTGATGTCTAAGAAAAATATTGTCTTGAACAAAACTGTTATTCACATAAGTATCTGCTAAATGCTTCTATTTCGAGTTTAGCTGGAACCTATAGAATTTGCTCATGAGTAGGCTATTGCCTTTCAAAATCATATAAGTTTCAGATAAACTTACTTTATAGTAAAGTATTTGGTGCATATCTAATAATTCCACAGTCTCAAAATGCTTTGAATTTTGTCTTCTCATACATTATTTACTGATTAATTCATTAGATTCTATTATTGTGAGAGGACATGGTCTATGAGAATTTTGCCTTATACATTAATAATGAAAACAATTAGGCTTATTTTGCTTGAACGAATTTCACATTATTGAATCAATTAGGTTTTTTTCATATAAACTGAAGTTGAATAGAATTTAGGCATCAGCTCTTTAAATCATCATTACAGTAAAAATTCAGATTTTTCTTGTGCATACGTGCCATATAAATACTGATGACTAACAAAGCAGACTGCAAATTTTCTATTTAGGTGTCATCTAAATTTTCATATGTGTAGGAGCAAACACAGAAAATGTACAAGGAAAGAATTTGTAATATAGACAACGGCAACTCATAGTGTTTATTCACACCCAGAGATTATATTTTTTGCAAGACTGTAATGTCAGAACATTATGTGGTGTGAAAATATTTCCCTTTTATTAAAACTATGGTATTAATTGGTATTAATAAACAAATGAGACAGAAAATCTTTTGAATGGGCCTGAAGTGCAGAAACTGATTAATAAATCCACTGCCAAATCTGACACAGGAATTAGAGTCAAAGCAATACACATAGTAATTGTAAGGAGTGTTGTAGAGTGAAATACCCTAAAACTTCTCAGAGATCTCACAGCCATCCCTTTCCTGTAGAACTTCAGTTCCATGTCACTGAAGTATATTTCAGTTTTCATTCCCATTCCTTTTAACTTCTTGCTCCTGATCTTATGTGTTCCTAATCCCCTATGATAAAGGGCTAGACACCTTTCTCAGGAGGCCATTATTTATAATTTTCTTTGCCATGGGTTGTGATAGTTTCTTCTGATACTACTTTTAACTGAAATAAATGATCACAGTTTGTTTCTATGTGATTCTGCATCACTAAAGTGTATCAAATCTTTGCCAAATAAAGTAGACTCATGTAAGAATAAGATATTCCAGACAGGGCGTTTCCAGAAACCTAGTGTGTTCCTTTTCTGCACATAACAAGATTCTGTGTGTAGCATGCTAACGTAAACAGTTACCATTGGTTTGATTAAATTTGCAGCAACAGGAAAGAGGAAATAATTAGCATACAGGAAGCCTACATGCAATAAACATCATTAGTTTGATTGTACTCATGTCTAAAAAAATTTTCATGTTCTTATAAGGCCTAGCACTACTCCTAACTCTAGCATTTTACAGTCTCTAAGTGCCTTTGAGCAAAACTGCAGATCAATATAAATTGCTTGCCTTTAAAAAGAATGTCTCCAATTTAGCACTGAAGTCTGGTACAGACTTAATAAACTGTTTTCTTCAGTTTAGCCTTTCTAGCACAAACTTTGGAATTAATTACAGCCAGGTGCATATAACTTGTAGCAGTTGTCAATAAATCCATGAACTTTTGGAAACCTCTTCACACATCTTGGACTCTAGGTCACCTGAGTGTTATACAATAAAATTAACATGGGGCTCATCTTTTATGAGGATATAACCATAACAGAAACAGGAATTTCCACCTAAATCTTAAGTACAGACAGGTCTCTGATATGTAGAGTGCAGAGTAGAATACCATCTTAAGTTTTTAACATCACAGACCTGCTTTAGGTCTTTAGACATCCTGATGTTTCTCCAACAAAAAGCAATGCATAATGGTTCTGTTCAAAAACTATTTCAAAGTCTATTACTAATATTAATCATACCTAAGCAAAAAAAAGGATATACAAGATCAATATTTACCTTTAATATTTTCAGATTTTAATCTGTGACTTTAATCCACAAAGCACCTAAATTTGTGAAATAACCCAAACACTTAAAATCTTTTTCCAGTATTAAACGATGATTCAATCATGAACATGAGTTTCCTTTCAAATGCTGAGTTTTAATTTCTTTAACAACACTTCCTGACGTCCATGTCTTCTCCTCAGTATCTCAACTCATTCCAAATCAGATCCTTGCTTGTGTTTTGGCTGTGAAAAACTCTCCCATGAGACTTTTCCATGCAATTCATTGCAGTTCTTTCTTGAATAACTTCTTCTAGTACTCTAGCTAAACTTTTGGTCTTTGCTTTGACCTTGAAATAGTGACTTTTCTTGACCATCTCACTTCATCCATACAGAAGGCCTGTTGATAGCAGAGATAACCACTCATACTGGTTCATATCCATCATCATTAGCTCTTGTGACTGCTTTGTTTAAAAGGAAAGCTACTAGAGCTCTGAAGACTGTTAACTATTCCAGCGCTTCTTGAAAAGAAACTAAGGAAGGCTTCTGTGCTTCATGTGCAATCTCAGTCAAAAAGATTTAGTTCATATCAGTTCCCCTATTTCGGTCCCAAGATCATCATCTTCTGCTGCCCTCAACCCCACATGGTGGGCTTTAATGCACCCTGCTTCTCCTGAAATGAACTTTTAAAAGACCAAGACATGTTCCCACAAGTCACATTCTTTGATCCATGGGACTGTTGCTCTTTTCATGATTACCTTCAGAGGTATTTCAGCTTCTTTCAACTTACTTTTTCCCCAGTTTGAATTTCTATTTTGCCATATTTTTAAGACATTCACCACAAATGGACTTGGTCTTTTTTTGATACTGAATGCAAACCCTCTGCAGCAGAGACATCCTACTCATCACTGTTTTTCTGCAGTTGTACATTCATTCGTTCCCACCACTTCAGGGCTAAATTTCTATTTCTGTTCTATCAACAATTCAATCACTGACTACAAACATATGATTTTGCACTCCACAATGACAAGTTCCCCTTTTATTGCCTTAATAGAGTAGTCAAGGTTACCATTACATACTACAGCAACCTCAATATCTACTTTAGGTTTAATGTTTTCCTGACAGACTGTGAATGCTTTCCCCTCCTCCCCCCACTCTCTCAGTTCATCTTCTAGGCAAAGTATTTTCTGAATGATCCACCTATCAAAACTTTCCTTTGGGTGCTAAAAAGTAATTTCCTTATCTGCCCTGGAGGTGAAAAGTGGTCATCTGTAAATCTGATTACAACCATCTCCAAAATTCTTGCAGGAAGTCTCAGATGACGACAGTCAACACTGTAAAATATCAAATATTTGTTTTCAGTTTTTCTTATTATTCCATTCTACTTTCACAGTCTCTAGCTGCAGTTCCAAGGCACCCGAGATTCTCAGAGCTCCATCCAACAGGGCATGATCTGCTTTCATTTTCCACCAAGCTGTGACACTCCTTCTCCTAGCCGCTCTGCTTAGGCAAATTTTTCCATGTCCAGAGAGACTCTACAAACAAAATGTACACAAATGTACATTTTCTCAGAGAGGTTGTGGACTCCCCATCCCTGGAGGTGTTCAAGACCAGGCTGGGTGGGGCTCTGAGTAACCTGGTCTAGTGGAAGGTTCCCTGTCTATGGCAGGAAGGTTGGAACTAGGTGATCTTCAAGGTCCCTTCTACCCAAACCATTCTATGATTCCATGATAACTGTATAGTAAAAAAAACCCCAAAAACCAACAAAACCAACCAACCAACCAAAAAAACAGTACCCCTCCCCCCCGTAAGACCCCAGGCTCCAAGCTATGACTTCATCAAAGGAGTTCTGCTTTAAAAATATACAAGGCTCCAAAAAATCACCCACTGAATTTTTTAAAAGGGCCTTCAGTTCTTTTAATACCTTGAGATAGCACAAGAGAGAAGATGTTGCACACGTTTTCTCAGGAAGTCAAATACTTTACTGGAAACTTTAGAAAATAAGGGAACTTGGCAAAAGTTTAAAGGGCAACATTCAACCAAAATAAAGCATTCCACAAAGCACTGACTTAGCACATGCTAACCCATAAAACTTAGCAAAATCCAACCAATCCGGCTTTAAACTACCCAAAATATCAAGAAAGCGGATTAGGAGGAGAAGAAGAATTAAAGAAAGAGGGAGAAAAAGAGAGAATTATAGCTATCACCCCTAGATCCAGCATAGATCCATCTATCAGGAGTTCAGAAGATGGCAGGGTCCAAAGACACAAAGACCACGTCTTTGATTTTATCTGCTCTAATCCCCTGTGGCCACCTCCCCATCCCCCTCCCCTAGGCGTGATTTCTGGCCCACTGGCTACTCTGGGGCTCCGGGGCAGGGTGAGGGGCAGTGTGTGAGCCATTCTGGGACTGGGTTAGAGGCTCCAGGGGGTGTGGTATGGGGTGGTGTTCCCGGTGTGCCAGTGATGGACAGCTGCTCTGGGGCTGCCTGAGGAGGCTGAAAGGGGCTGAATTGGGGCAGGGTACCATTTCAGCTTTGTGAAATTCGATTCATCCCTTCCCCCCCCACATACATAATCCAGATAAAGCATAGTATTTTTTTTACAATTCTGTGAACAAACTTTGCTGACCATTAGTCCTTAACCAGAAAAAGAAAGGTTTCTGTTGCTCCTAAGAATAGGCTGGTTATTGATGCTGTTCATTTCCCACCTTCTGAGTCCCTGTTCTTTCTCTGAGGAATTTATAGTTCTCATGTTTATATTTTCTCACTTTACTCTTTGAAATGTTACTGATCATTTTTATCAAAAGCCTTATCTGTCTGAAATCTTACCTTTCTTACTTGGCATAGGTGTACTCTAGAGAATTTCTCACAGATCTTTCTTGTAATCTTGCAATTTTTTTCGGAAGTATGAGTCAAGGTTATACAGTTAGGCCCCATCAGAGCTGAGCCTTGGATCACACAGAGAAGAACATGTAGGAAGAAGTTACAGGCTTTACCTTCTTTCTGCTTTTCAGTTTCAATCTTGCTTTTACCTAATCATCTTCCTTCCTCTCTTCCCTCTCTTTCTCACCATCTTTCCTCCTTTTTTCTCTGCCCTCCCCTCTACTTTGAGCTAAAATATGGTGGCAAAGTAAGAAACCCTCAGCTCTCAGTTGAGTCACAGAAGAACTTAACCAGGCTACAACTGCTAACGCTCTCCACGGTATGTGCTGACCCTCCTGCTCAGCCACAGCATTAGTGGCAATCAGTCAGACCTCATCCCTGCCCACGTATTTTTTTTCCTTGCTGACGCTGAAAGAAGCACCATCCAGGTCACTTGCCTTGCATTTAACTTCTCAAGCCTATCATATTCAAGAACACCAGATGTAAGCTATATCCAAGAGTGTCAGGGTTAGCTAAACACCTGGGAGCAATGGCTTTGTTTTGAGCCTTAGACTGTTGAAAAATGTCCCAAGAGACAAAATTCACCTAGGCTTGTTTTCCATAGTCCTAGCCGCAACTTTGGTCCTAAGCTTAGGCACTGGTTTTGAGAGGAAGCTACAGGGTTGATATTAATAAATCTCTTTGGTTTCCTTGTTTTAGCATGGGTTCCAGTGCCCTAAGCTTTCCTCTTAGCCCACACGTCACTTCGAGCATCAAGTATAATGATATATATTCTGGTATATTTTCCCCAGGAAAATGTAATTCTAGCCCAAATCTTGACCATGAACCCATTTTGTGTGCCAAGAAATCTGATCAAAGCAAAAATAGGGATAACACTAAGCTGATTTAGCTTCATTACGGCTGAGATCATGAGTCCAGCTTTTTTAGGTATTAATAACCATCTATTCAGTTTTTCATCATTAGTGCAGGGGATCTACTATTTGTTATTAATGCATAAGTAAGAGATGCAATGATACATGGTGTATATCCAGAGAAAACAGTTTCTTTTTCTCTGAAGACTTATTTGTCTTTTTAAGCATTAAATTTATAATTAATTGATGACCAAATGCTACTTTAGACTTAGTTTCATATGTCTTCAAATATAATAGCAGGATGCTTTTTTTAGTTGGGTTTTATCTTGTCAGTTTGATTTTACCCAATCATTTGTTTCCTGTGGAATTAGGACATTTTTGGTGTAACAGAGAGCTTTCTGTCTTAGTAAGACTCCTTGTGGAAAAAGCAAAAGCAAACAATTAATGATGCCTTCCTTCACGTCTTTTAGGTAACATATCTTTCTTTGTCTGTGTAGCTGAAATGAGAACTTAAATCTCTTACCAGTAGACAGGAACAAGGTCTCCATCAAATAATGAGATCAATCATGATGATTGTAATTCAGTCCCACTTCTGTGAGTACTTCCCATTAATTGTAAGGGAGGAATGGCTTGATATTATCCATTTATTCTTAAGTCTTACTTAGTTCAAGACAACTTGAATAATACAACTGACAGATGGATAGATAGATAGATAGATGGATAGATGGATAGATAGATAGATAGATAGATAGATAGATAGATAGATAGATAGATAGATAGATAGATAGATAGATAGATAGATGATAGATAGATAGTAGAGCGAGTGGTAGGTTGCTCTTGGCTAGCACTCAAATGCCTACCTCACTGCTTGCACACTTCTGCCCCCCTCAGTGGGATAGGGAAGAAAAGATGAAGGGAGACAAGAAAGCTTGTGGGTCAAGAAGACAGAGAGATTATTCACCAATTACCTCTGCAGGCAAAACATATTTGACATGGTGAAATTAATTAAATTTATTGTAATTACAATAACTATTTTGGTTAGTAGACAACAACAAAAAAAACCCCCAAACATTAAAACAACAGGTTTCTTCTTCCCCTTTCTCAAGCTCAACATCATTCCTTCACTCAGGATTCGTGTTTCCCTCCCCAGGAGATGCAGTGGGGGATGAGAGGTGGGCAGGGATTACAATCGATATATAACAATTTCTGTCTACCACTCCTTTCTTCCCACACTTGGTTTTCCAAAGGTGGCAGTTCCTTTATGACTATCTACCTGTGCTTCTGCACTGTTCCTTGGTGGACCACAGGGGAACCTCTGCTCTAGCACTATAGACTTCTCTTCTTCTTTGACCTCAGTCTTCCCTTTGCTCCTTCTCATTCTTTTTGTTCCCTCCTTCTCTTCTGTGGTGCTTTCTGCCCTTTCTTAAACATGTTTCCCCAATGGTGCTAAGTATCTTTTCTGAAGGGCTCAGCCTTGCCCTCTTGTGGGTCAGCTGGAACCAGCTGGAACCATCTGTTTCCAGCACAGCATAACTCCAGCCACACCTCACAGAGGACACCCTGCAACCACCCCCACCCTTTTAATACCAACACCTCAACACATCCACCCTGTATAAGTAGGTAGTAGGTAGGTAGGTAGATAGATAGATAGGTAGATGAGAGAGAAAAATATCAACATATAAAGAATACTTTTACTAGTAATTGTTCAGGATGTAGGTGTAATAAAAAAAAATCGATCTATGTGTAGTGAATTTCACTACATTTAGATGAGAAATACCTCTCTCCCTCTTCGACTCTCCCACTTCTGTTTTATTTTAACTTCCTTAGACAGGGCTGTACAAAAAATGGCCATGGAATAGAGCAGGACATTGGTCTCTACTTTTTATCTGCAGTGAGCATGTAAATACTTGGATATATACAAATAAAATTTAAAAAGTAATAAAAGCACAGTGTTTTTTTGTTGAGACAAGATATGAAGTACTGAATAAATAAAATTGCAAAAAGAGAAAAGTTTACCTGCTCTCCTTTCTCTAGTAGATGGTTGAGACAAAGAAGCAATGAAACCAAAAATGAGACCACTATTCAAACTGTACCTTAGTTTGAAAGGTTTATTTCCTCTAAATTGAAAAAAACGGATTGTTTTTATTTCACAGGAAACAAACAATAAATCTAGGAAGAGTTTGCACTGCAGAAAATATCTGTGCTTCATATTCTATAATATTCTCAGACATACACTTTCTCAGTCTGTGTATGGGGTGTCATACGAAGGTCTGATCTGAATTTTTCAAGATATGAACAATGATCAAAATCTTGAGCTAGCCTTTTCAGTTTCCATTGTTGATCACTGTTAGAAACCAATCATGTCATGCAGAAATTTATTTACTGATATTTATTAGACATATAAATTCAGATAAAGCTATTGCATTTATTTGACCCAAAGAATTATACTCAAAATAAAATTTTATGAATTTAGAACATTCATGAAACTGTTCTTTACAGGTCAAAAGAATGTTGTTGAGAGTTCAAACTGTACAATTTGAAGGGGAAAGTATAAAGAACCTCTTTCTAACAGAACTTCATTGAATTCAATCACAGATTTATTTTTATACTTCAAAAGCAGCTAGATCCAAGCTGATCCATCCACATTACAGAAGTCTAGGATATCTACATGACTTTTGTAACACTATTGTTAAAAGAATGATGTATATACAAGCAAAAGTAGACAGGGATGGGGAGCTGAATAGCTCCCTGTAATCCAGGAGGAAGAATTTAGAGAAAATGTGGAGTGAAAGGTAATTGAATAGGCTCTAGATTTTTTGAAAGATATTGGACAGGTGTAACATTTAAATAATTTAGTTAAGTTTAGCTACTTCTGCACAAGAACAGCTTTTTAACAAATTTATAAAGGATTTCCCTAGCAAGTGCTCACTAAGTAAACCTAATTGCCTTTCCTAAGTGACAATTGTGGGAACAAAGATAGCTTTCTGAGGTAATCAGATTGATTAAGTCAAAGTATGTATGGATTCAGTCTTGTGAGAAGCCACAGTGCTTCAGAGAAGTCAGTGTACCGTTTGTACTGTATAAAAAGTATGAGAATTTCATACCAAGTAACCAAAAAAAAAGAAGTACAGAAAGGGCAATTGATGCTGGGGGGAAATATATCCAGCATAAAGAAAGTTTCCTGTACATTTAGCTTTATAATTTCATGCTTGAGATGCCAGTACATCATGGATAACAAAAGGTAAACTGATGCTGGGTCTAAGTGAAATGGAAAACCATTTGGACATAAACTCTAGCTCCTTTTTTTTTTTCCCTAAATAATGAAGAGCAATTGAAATTAGAAATATGTCTAATGGTGCAGAAATAATTTGCATGCTACCAAAGATAATATGCAATGAACTCTGCACTTGTCTATTTTATTTCTGACTCAATTTAGGAGACTTCACAAACGGTATCCTATATTTGAAGTTCCTAGTAAATATGAATGCACATTATGATTTAATGTGATAAAAGTGGTGAGGCTGATCTTGATAGTATCTATCAGTAGAATAAGTTGTATAATTTTAACAGATGGCATTAATGTATGGCAGTAGGTTATACACATCTTAATAGAAAATACTATCCTAGTAATTTTCAATTAATAAATAGAAGTACAGTAAGATCAATATTGCCTATTGTTAGAAAGCAAAAGATCAATTACCAGTTGAATTATTTACAATCATTATATTACTCATTAAACATCTATCTGGATTTGCAGAAACTAGTCAGTGGGAAGAATGCAGGCTTAAACTACTGCTCTGACGGAATGTGTCAGGGAATATTTAATCTCATTGTTGAGCTGTTTATATTGACTTTCAGTTGACATAAATATCAATGGCAGTGATATTAGGTCAATGACTATCGCTTTTAAAAATGTTATCTGTTAAAATATTGAAAAATATTAAATATATTGCAAAGTAAACTTTGGAGTCATGCAGACTCGCATGTTCAATGTAAGAATAAAACAGACTATTTCCATAGAATGGCATAAAAAGATAATTTGTTTTCTGATTCAATATTAAAAATGCTGCTGGAGATTAAATATCATGAGAAGACAATAGGGATTAAGTATCTGCAGAAGGAAAAGGCTTTGGGAAGAAAAGATAAAAAAAGGTTCACACCTTTTAAGATACTTAGACAATATCATGTTAATAAATGTGGGGGGTGTTTCTTGCTTTTAATTTTGGTATTCTTGAATACTTGACTAGTCTTTTTTTTTTTTTATGCACAGTAAGTATTCAAGTAAAACCCATCAGACTGAAAACTTCAAAACTTAAAGTTCCAATGAATAAACAGTAAATCATCTTGACTTCAGAGATGAGAAACCAGTCTGTTAAAACAGGACAAAACTTAGCTATCTTTATGTGAATTAAAATCAAGAAGAGATAAAAATTTCTCTAGTGAAAGACAAGACAAAGTCTTGAAAAAATTTGAGGTATTTGTTTCTGAGAACTTACAGACCATATTTATCAATAAATTCAAAAGAATTATATTCAAGAAGAAAATTACCAATGAATTATACACAACTTCTAGGTGTATTTTGTTTCTTAGCTTGTATGTTTGTTTGTTCCTGCCTGAAGAACTGATTGTGACTTTTTGGAGTGAACATGGTTGCTAATACATTTTTAAACAATTGAACAGTACATTACATTTCTGGTTTGCATGTAACCATTGCTGAAGTGATGGATTTTTTAATATGATTTTTCTGTATTTACTCTTCAAACTGACATGTCAGCAATAACTTATTTCAACCAAGGTGGCTATTTTTTTTTCCATTCCTTTAGTAGATTTATTTCTCTCATATTAAAAAAATAACAACATAAATATAATAACTTTAAAAATAAATGTTATGGGGCAAAATCTTAAAAGAGCAGAAAGAATATGAGAAAATCAGAAGTATTTGGAATGATGAATGTTAAGACTTTTTTATCTACAGAAAAACTTAATTTCAGATAGACATTTAGTACTAGATATTGGGCTGAGAAAGGAAAGAAGAAAAAATGGAGAGAGAGAGAGACTAAGAAGACAAATAAGAAATCAATCCTAAATATACAAAATCAGAAAAATATATACCTTTTAAGACATGAACTTTAACAACAAATTTTATCAATATGATAACATTCATGAATGATGAAATTTTATGGAACACTGTAATCAGATTAAATTTATCTACACTTAAAATACAAAGAAGAAATAGAAAGAAAAAAATCTAGCTGAAAAAATGGACAGCATGCATTGTCTTTAAAGTAAGACCTGGAAAAGAAGAAATCTCTGCTGACAGAAAGAAATTGTGTAATTGAAAGAGAATTACCAAATCTGACTCCTGCCCCCACATTCATTTTGATGAATGAATAAACATTTCATCAAAAGCGAGGTGAAAAAGCCCATATTCTATGTTACAAATATAGTGTAGTCAAGACAATTATACTCACTTTTGTATAGTTAGTAAGCTTAACATAATTTGTTGTCTCCTTTCCTTTCTGTCCCTACATCTTCTCAAATGAAGTGTTACAGAAGCTTTAGCTAGTATAGCATCATTTTAAGATAGTTACATGACCCAGCACTGCCCCATTTCCCTCTTAGATTATAGGTAGTTTGGAATATATATATATAAAAATATATAAATATATTAAAAATATATATATATATTGTTCCAGGATTAAGTAAAGAAGCTGTTCCCTTCACATAAAAAGATATTGTGAATAAATCAAAACTCAGAATGTCAGTAACTGCTAAGAAACAAGACTAGAGAGGTCTTTGGACACTTTAGCCACATCTGTGGAGCTACAACTACTGTCCAAGAGATAAACAGGAATGTTAGAATATGATTTCCTGCAGCATTTAATTATTGCCCATACCACAGTTTAAAAAATAAAAAACATAAACCATGCTCATTTTTTTTTGGTAAAAAAAAAGACACCAAAAATACAAAAATCTATCCTGCTAACAGAATTGGAACCCTTTAAAACACTTTAATTTTTTTGACAATTCATGTCTCTCTTTGCATCATAATGATCACCCTTTCTAGCTTTTTTCTTTTTTTCTTCTTTTCTAGTTCAACTAATTATTACATCTTAGTATCTCCACCATTTTTTGGCTTTTTCTAATGAATGATCTGTTGTAGTTCCTTTCTCTGGGGAAGTCATTATTAAAATGAAGTATCATTAATCTTTGATTTTTGACTTTATTTTATTTTCTATGAAATCTCTAAGTTTTTACTTTGTCTGTCCTCCAATATTTATTGAGAGTCTCGTATAGTACTGAATGTGCCACGTAGCATCACTGCTGGGGGCAACATTTCCACCTAAAACTTCAGTTGTCTGCTTAGGCACTTCTCCAATATAAAATCTAAATTCCAGCTAAATATCACCAGTTTCCTATGCAGTTTGCTGCCTAAGGGTATTGCTGACAGCTGCATTGTAGCTATTTGCATTTTGATTTGCTTTAGAATGTCTTACAGTACTTGCATGTGTGTGATGGCATCTACACCTATTTAATTTCATTTGCATGCACATTTTATTGAGTTTCTTCATATTTTCTTTTTCAGCAGTTCTCATTTTGTAAGTCCCTGAGACTTCGGTGCTTTTTTACATCATCATTCATGTGGGCAATTGTGGGTACCTGCCACAGGAGTCAGATGCAAATGACCTCTCACACTTCATACTCTCTCTGTTAACAGGCTGTGAGGCATCAATGAGGCCAGGCTGGGTGTAGCAAAACCAAAGGACACCACCTTGCCCTTTTAAAAATCCCACTCTTCCACTCTCCCTGGTTGTGCAAGATAGGAAAAAAGGATGACATGATTAGCACTTACTGACATCTAGACTCTAATTTCTTCAGTTTGTGGTCAGCTAAATAAAAGTAAAAAAGACTTTACAAAGAAAAAGTGCTACGTAAAATGCATGTGTGGTCCATATAACAAGGTAATATAAGAACATATGCTCTGATTTAGTGTGGGTCTCAGACTACACTCATATCCAGGCATCAGATTCTGAAATGAATGAAATTCTGAAATGAAACACTAATACACTGTATTCTCATAGTTGTAAAAAAATAAAGTGAGTAGATACTTTTAAATATTTGGAGAAATGACTCCTTATTCAGAAAATAATTTTAGATTGTTAGTACATATGAGCAGTAAAATAGCTTTGTTTCTAAGATACAGACTTTTAATGTCTATGAATTGTTTTGTGCATCAGTACTTAGAAATTTTCCTAGTAAGACTATTTTTCTGCAAGGACAAATAATTCAATCACAATCACTATGTATGACACCTGCCATTCCATTGCACAGTCTTTATCTGCTTAAATCAAAATAGAAAGATAAACTGTGAGTTGGAAAAGAGCAGGATTTGTTACACTGATATTGTATCCAGGAAGCAAAGCAATACCCTTTCAGATGAAATGGTTACATTACCCTATGTCTAACATGTAATACAAGACACACAATGAAAATTCAGACTGGTAAAGAAATATATGCAGTATATCACCTGATCTAGTTAATTTCACTTTCTAAATGTTGAAAACAAAGATGCACAAAGGCACAACTGTTTACTAGATTAACTTCTTGTTGTTCTTATAAATATATATGGTTTTACTACATGAATGGTTCTTCATTTGACATAAGTTGAATTTCAGAAATCATTTCAATACTGTATAACAAAAAGGCATACAAATGTCTCAGATTGTATAATTTAGTGTCCCAGTGTATAAAAACTTGCAACAGATTTTCTCAGCAAATTAATGAGAATGAAACAATGAATGTAAAGGAGAAATCCTGTCAGCTTTTTGCTATGACTCAAATGTTTGCATACGGGTAAGTAATACTGCTGTTATCCAGCACGTGAAGATTAGAGAATCCTTACTGCAATAAGAGGATCACAGTATGAAATACATCAGTTTCAAAATTCCTTGAAAAAGAACTGATATTTTCTTTACTTCTTAAATATATCCTAGAAGATAACTATCTAGTATTATGGATGAGGTTCTTTGATAGTAAAAAGATAAACAATTACTCTGAAGAAAGCCAGAGCAAGACAAAATTAATAGTACCTTTAAATAAAAGTATTCATGTTATGCTAATATTTTGTTCAAGAGTGTATTATCCCTAAAATAATCTTCAAAGTAAAGCCAGTTAATATTTTAAAAGACTGAGAAAATTAGGTTTAGTAGGAAGCTTTTACTTTAAAAAAGATTATAAGAATGGTTCTATTACAATATAAATTACTTGTTTCCTCGGTATAAAATGCAAATATTCATATTTATGGCATGTAGCTGGGCTCTCACTTGATCACAAGACAAGTCAGAGCAATTAACCCAGCAAACAGGCAGCATGTAAATACAGTAACTGAGGTTTATATTAACATTTTGTAAAGTCTTAAAAAGGCAGTCTTGTTTTGTGCTTTTTAACCATGAATTAAGAAAGAGAATGCAGTAGCTATTCTACATAATTTATCCTATTTTTGCATAAGAAAATCTTCCTCAGTTTAGCATAGATGGAGATGCATTTTTTAAAAAATTTTTAAATCTATGGAATTTTTGTTATTTTAATTTTGGTGGGTGTTTTGCCTTGTTTAAAGAAATGCTCCAAAACTACATGAATAATGAAAGAACTTTTGTAACTGCGTATGAAAACTAACATCAATATATTTGAAGAAATTTAATAATTCTGTCCCATTTCATGTATCTTTCCATTATTTTTTTCATTATTTTTCTGGGATTTAGAGTTGGCTAATATTATACACCAGAAACCAATAGGAATTTTAAAAGCATTGGACATTTTAACCAATACTTTTAAAATCCTTGTTGCAACAGCAAGACTGTGTGAATGTATTGGCATTTGATGTTTCACTCAGTGCAAAGACATTCATCTTGTTTACCTGATCACCTAGATTGTCACACCAAAGGTGTACCATGCTGTCATTGTCATTCCAAGGTTCATAACCACTATATGCAGGTGAAATAACAGATTTGATAATTCACTATCTTCAGCTTCAAAATATATCGAGAATGTATTTCATAAATGGTCCATATCAATCTACTGATAAGCTCATTTAAGACAAGCTACTCCCATCAAAATATTTATAAATAAATAAACATGTTTTTTCACAGTATCTCTTATTTGTCAGACAAGAAACACAGAATTCTTCCAAGATAAATACTGCAAATGTATCAAGCATATACGTGCCAATTTAATTATGGTTACTGCTCTTAAGCTTCAAAACACATAGAAGGAAAATACTTTTAATTACTGTTTTAGGTGAAATATCAAATATCTGGAGAAGATTTAAGAATTTTTTTACCATTTTTCAGGTGTTCAAAGGTTTTCAGAGATGACTGTGGAATATTTATCAAACAACAAACTTAGTGAAGTAAGGGTGAAGTAAGCCAAATTATTTATTTTTCCTTAAGGAGCTCAATGCTAAAGTTTAAATAGATATTAAAAACAATAAAGCTGCAAAGTGCAAAATAATGCACTTGATGAAAACCTTGACATAAAACATCCAGATGTACTCACTGTTCATCAGTAGGCTCATTTCGGGGGGCATACATTGCATGGAGCCCTAGCTTAAGGATCCTTGCAGCTCCTGAGTTGTATCTCCTTTTTGGAAACCATGGTATTTATAAAGTATCTAATAGGAATACTTTCAACTGTAATTCAATATATATCTTCCAAGAAACCAGCAAAACTGTTCCTCGGATTTATTGCTAAGGTCATCTGTTATTTCAGCTTCCCTCTCCACAATCCTAAGAGATTCTCACAAATGAGAACATTTTTCAAATTATACATGATGATTTTCACTCTGGCTTAGACTTAAAAAAAAACCACAACAAAACAGCAGAAAAGTACTGTGGGACTTTTCTCTTAATAGAGCAAGGTTTTACTTCTTATGGTACTGCAAACTGGGTATAAAGTTTTCTGATTTTGTGACCTATTTTCATGTTTTCAAACTAAAAAAAATTATGTGTGTGATTGTGTCTGTGTGCAGGGGTGAAGAAGAGAAAAGGAAATCAGAGAAATTACTGAAAGCCTGTGATGTTTTTCCCATAGATAGGAAAAAAAAGATAAATATGACTCATTCAGAAAGCAGTTTTAAAAAGAAGACTGGAATTTTATATGAAGGATACTGAGAAAGACAGAGGAAACAAAAAAGCTTGCTGTTGTCTTGCACATTTAATGGGACAAATAGATAAATTGAGGAAGTATATGGCAAATGCAAATGAGCCTGATCTCTTAGTTTTTAGTCTGAAATATTCATATTTAAAAATATGACATTTCCTGTATTTTGTTTTCTAGTAGGCTTGCACTGAAATGATCTCCTGTAATTAACTTTTTTTTTTTTTTTAAAAAAGAGATATTTTTATTTCAGAGAGGAGAAAAGAAACTCCAAAATGTTTCAGTTAAATGAGTACTGATTAATTCCATGCAACAACTGTAGTGGAGGTCTGTAAGTAGGATCAAGCTCTTTCAGCTTGTAGACTGCCCTGTGTACACCATGTAGGTGTTTTAGACTTTATATAAATTAGGTTTGCCTACATTTGCATAATGACATTGCACATGAAGAACTGCATAGCTGATTTTAGCCTCTGGTTATTAATGCAGCTTTTGCTTTTGATATTGAAACTAATACAGAATTATGCTGGAAGGATGATAACCTAAACAAAGCACAACCAAAAGTAGCACCTTTAAAGTGGTAAAATTAAAAACTCTCTTCACTGTGTGGCATTATGGTTTATGTTGCAATAAACCTGTGAGGCATAAAATTATTTTTTCCATATGAGATGGAAATCACAGTCTCCTATGGCTGCATAAAGACTGAAGACTTTTATCCTACTCTATCTTTTTTGTAAGACAACACATCAAAGTGCCTGCCAAGAAAATGATTCTACAATATATCTCTAGCGGAAGATGATGGTTTCTTATGATGTGTTATGTGCCCTGCAGTACAGATCTGGAGTTTTCAGTGAATAGCTAGCTCTGTGATAACCTTAAGAGACAGCAGTTTCCATAAAAAACTGGTACATCATATCGCTAGAGCCAATCTTTTTTATTACTCAAGTNCTTCCCTTCCCTTCCCTATTTTTTATTCCTAAAAAAATCAGAATGGGATAATAAGAAGTAAAATAAATTTTAAAAACACCTTCCTCCCACCCCTCCCTCATTCCCAAGCTCTACCTCCTCCCCTCCAGCAGCACAGGGAGACGGGAAGTAGAGGTTACAGTCGGTTCATCACAGGTGGTTTCTGCCACTGCTCAGGGAAAGACTACAGTCTTTCCTCCAGTGTGGGGTCCCTCCAATCAGAGACAGTTCTCCATGAACTTCTCCAACATAAGTCCACCCCATGGGTAACAGTTCTCTACAAACTGCTGAAACATGGGTCACTATTCCCCAGGGTGCAGTCCTTCAGGCACAGTGAGCTGCAACATGGGTTCCCCACATGGTCACAAAGTCCTGCCAGGAAACCTGCTCAAGCGTGAGCTCCTCTCTCCACAGGTTTGCAGGTCCTTGCCAGGAGCCTGCTCCAGCATGGGCCTCCCACGGGTTCAGAGCCCTCTCTTGGGCACCCACCTCCTCCACAGGCTGCAGCTGGATCTCTGCATCCCTGTGGCCCTCCATGGGCTACAGGGGCACAGCTGCTTCACCATGGTCTGCACCACGGGCTGCAGAGGAACCTCAGCTCCAGTGCCTGGAGCACAAAATATGCCTTCCAAGGAGAACTGTCATGGTAACACTTGAATCACATCTGTCTTTTTACTAGATAGTTGGTTTGTGGGTTTGGTAAATTTTGTACTTATCACTTACAGGATCATAGAGTCCATGTCAGTTTTCTTCTTGGATCAGTGGAAATGGCTTCAGAAGTAAGAAAAAGGATACCAGAATATCTGAAAATCTAAAATAACACTGTGTCAGAAAAAAGAATGCTCAAATCTGAGGAAGTCTCATCCACTGGCTCGAGTCCATGTCCATGTGTGAACCCTACAGTCAGAAGACCTTTGCAGCTTCTAGATCTAAAACGATCTGTCCACAAGTTGACCAGAGGTCAGAGTGATACCTGTGCAAATCCAGGACCTCAGCATGTTTGCAGGGCCAGGTGCAGGACAGCCTCGGAGGCAATTCTAGCTCATCTAAATTATAGTCACTTCAGAAGGGAAATGCAAGAGAAAAAGCAATGTAGCTTTCATAATGCATCTGTCTCCAGTTCTGTTTGCTTATGATTTTATCAACATCAAGCTGCTTTAGCTTAGTGATAATAAAGAAAACTTGCACACAGTAAAAACACTGTCTAGGAAAAAAACCTCAGAATAATTAATGTAATAATAAAATGGTAATGCAAGAATTTAGTCTGACTATCATGAGGTAATCTATTTCCCTTCCAGGCAAAGAAACATGAAAAAAACAGAAAAAAAAAGTTGCACTTGACAGTCAGTTTAACTGTCCTTATCTCTGTGCAGCAAGGGATTCAAAGAGTTATGGCAAGTAGAATCTCTTGTGTCTTCTAAAATTGGCAACCTGTACATTTTTTGACAGAATCTAGGGCAGACTCAGCCTCAGGAAGCTGGCTGGAGAGGAGGTTGGCTTAAGAGGACATAGAAGAGTTATTTGTAGACATGTCTTCTATGGTCCTACAAATTAGGAAGGCTTTGACATCCATACTTCACAGCCTGGGGAAACTCAGTGAATAAGCAACGGCACTGGGATTGGATAAAATATGAGCAATACAGGTATTGGAGGAGGAAGGAAGTGATAGGGAGCCTGGGTTCTTAACAAAAGTGCTTGTCCAGTACCGCTTGAGCTCTGCTCTTAGCCATTCCAGCAGGCTAGGCAAGGTGATAAAAAATAATAGTTGAACTAAAGAAACAATTGCAACATCAAATGAAGGATCTGAGTCATTTTGTCAGCTCTCACCTGACCTTTTTTCACAGTGAGATTTTTAATAGACTAAGAGATAGTACTAAAGTAATGTGCTGTGCTTTCAGCCACAGAGCATAGATTTCATGACCTTGAAGAGCTCAGATATGTATCTAGCACTCAGATGTAAATCACAGAATTACAGAATCATAGAATCAACCAGGTTGGAAAAGACCTCTGAGATCATCAAATCCAACCCTTGATCCAACACCGCTGTGGTTACTAGACCATGGCACTAAGTGCCACATTCAGTCTCATCTTAAAAACTTCCAGGGACGGAGAATCCACCACCTCCCTGGGCAGCCCATTCTAACGTCTGATTACCCTCTCTGTAAAGAATTTCTCCCTAATATCTGACCTAAACCTCCCCTGGCAGAGCTTAAGACAATGCCCTCTTGTCTTACTGATAGCTGCCTGGGAGAAGAGACCAACCCCCACCTGGCTACAACCTCCTTTCAGGTAGTTGTAGAGAGTGATGAGGTCTCCCCTGAGCCTCCTCTTCTCCAGGCTAAACAACCCCAGCTCCCTCAGCCTCTCCTCATAGGACTTGTGTTCAAGTCCCTTCACCAGCCTGGTTGCTCTTCTCTGGACCCGCTCCAGCACCTCAATATCCTTCCTGAACTGAGGGGCCCAGAACTGGACACAGTACTCCAGGTGTGGCCTCACCAGTGCTGAGTACAGGGTAAGAATCACTTCCCTGCTCCTGCTGGCCACACTGTTCCTGACATAGGCCAAAATGCCATTGGCCTTCTTGGCCACCTGGGCACACTGCTGGCTCATGTTCAGCTTCCTGTTGATCCAAGCTCCCAGGTCCCTTTCTGCCTGGCTGCTCTCCAGCCACTCTGTACCCAGCCTGTAGCGCTGCAGGGGGTTGTTGTGGCCAAAGTGCAGGACCCGGCACTTGGCCTTGTTGAACCTCATCCCAATGGAATCAGCCCAACTCTCCAGTCTGTCCAGGTCCCTTTGCAGAGCCCTCCTGCCTTCCAGCAGATCAACACTGCCCCCAACTTGGTGTCATCTGCAAATTTGCTAATGGTACACTCGATCACCTCATCCAGGTCATCAATAACGATATTAAACAAGACTGGGCCCTACACTGATCCCTGGGGTACACCACGCGTGACTCTCTCTTCTCTCTTTGTCCTTTTAACTTTTTTTTTTTTTTTTAATCATTGCCATACAACTTTACGTCTTTTTTTTCAGCGGTCAAAATATCTTGTTTAAAACCAAAATGAGGGTCTACTAATTCACAGACAGATGTGTAGAATATTTAATCTGAGGAATTTATATGAACTCTGCAATTTTTTGCATGTATGCATGCGTGAATAGGTCTATTAGCATGAATTTGATTGTTAATGTCCCTAAATTTAAATATTTATTTGAAAAGTAGGATCTTTCTTGCACTGATAGCACAGCAAAGACCACAGTGCACATGCAGGCACACTGGAGTTAAAAATTATTATACAGTGGCATAATACCCCAGGAACACTTATCTCTTCTATGAAGATGATACTGTGTATATAGCTATGTGACATTGCTGCCTCTCTTTGGGGATCATATGCAGATGATTTGTACAGATACTTTAAAAAGCTGTAGAAATTTGGTGTCTGGTATAGAAACGCAACCTGGCAAGCCCCAGAGTCATCACAGAACAAGACAGAAAGATACTCCGAATAACTATTTCTGAACAGTAAAACAGCCCAAAGGAAGGTAAAGATAATGCATGTTTTACTCTTTTCAGACAAGCAGAATACAATTATAAACAGAAAGAAATTACTGATGTTTTCCTTCTTTAGCTCCATATCTAGATTGCAAAATTTTTATGTAAAAATGTTATTGTTTGGGAGTGTTGTTTTTTTTTTCTTCTGGGTGTTTAAAATGCCTCCCCTCCCCCCACCCTCCCCACCCTTAAATATTTGCATCTATTTGTTTCTCCTTAAGATAAAACTTAATGGAAATTTATTTGGTTGTATGTGCTTGCAGACATCTGCTTGTCTCCATAACTGTTCAATTGACAGGAGAGCTGTACTAGTTTAAGCTGATCTCAGTATTTTTTCTTAAAAATGTGTTGTTTTTTTGGGCTTTTAGTTTGGGTTGGGTGTTTTAATTACTGCAAGACCTTCAAAATGTAACTTAATATACTTGTCAGAGCACACTGAGGCTTCAACTGGGCTGGTTGCAGTACTCTGAGACTTACCCAACTTACATACTTTTATACACAGCCTCCTTTTCAATAGAAATCAGGGTGCAGATTTGTTAAGATGCAATTATTGAGAGAGGCCTTGACCTGAATTAAAGAGCAAATGAGACCATATGCCAAAATCAATAGTAGAGATTTTATTTAATAGTAAACATGAGGTAGAGAGAGAGAGAAAGAAACAGGGAAGCAGGGTGGGGCTGGGGAAGAGAAAGAGAGTGAACGAGACAGATTAAGTAGAGAGATATCACCACCCATGGATCCAATAGCCCTCTTTACCCTGGTTTCTCAGTTTTGGGGCTCCTGAGGACACTCAAAACTTCTCACCATTTATACATTTTAGCAAACAAAGGAATAAGCACTCATTGGCTACACAATTCTCTTATTCTATTGGTTAAATGATTCCTTCACTTCTAATAGCAATTAGTCTTTCTCTTCATTGGAGTCAGCGGGTTTCTTGTCTTGAGTTAGTAGGTTGTGGTTTCCCCCTGCCAGATCCAGTTGGAGCTGATTTTCAGCACAGCTGCTGAGTTGGCTTTCCTTGTGGATACTTGTTCCTCAGCCTTGTTTACCTTCTCTTAGGCCCTGAGGTAACACCTGGACAATAGTACCACATAGTTTCTCTTACCTCAAGTTCCCATCAGGTGGCTTAACTCAGTGCAAGTTTCAGAAATCCATGGAGGAATATTCAGGGAAGGGGGACTTCTGTGGTCACAGACAAGCAGTTGCTTCTTTACACAGTTTGCCACAGTGGGCAAAGTCCTTTGGTGGTCATAACAGTGTTTGAGGCAACTGTGATCTTTAAGTCCCTTACAAGATTTTGGCCCATTTGTGTCTCACTCCAAATCTGAAGCCAATATGAAGTTAGTTTGTGGAGATGAGAAGCAACTTTGGCTCTCTGAGTTAGGTCATAGCTTTATTCAAACAGAAAGGCCTTGCAACACTGAGTAAACTCAGATAATGTTTCTTATGAGAACAGAAAAAAGGTCGAAAATGTGCAATTGACCATTGATACTTGTAATAGTGTTCCTCCTTTTTTGTCAAGGAACAAATACGCTTGTCTATATAGACCACAAGCACAACTCCAGTATGAACAGCACAGACAAACTACAGAGAGTTAAACCTTGAACTAAAATATTATTATCTGTAAAATAATGAAGGACAGACTTTAGGAAAATGAAAATCAATACCAGTGTCAGACCCAGAAATACTATTCTTTTTAGGACACATTCATTAGAGAAACTGAGGGGCATCTTTCATCTTTAATTGTGTCTCAGAATAGATAATAGGCTTACGCAGCATTTCCTCTGGATGATAGTATAGCAATCTTGATTGTTGTTTATCAATTTTTTTATTATCACAAGGAAATATTTTCTGTTAGATCCTTCTTGGAGGAAGAGATTTCATATATTGCTGAATTCCCTTGCTCCAAATCTGTGTATGCTACCATCTAAATTAAGTTTTAATATAAACTTTATAATTAACCAATTAAAGTACAAGTAGAAGAAATTGACTCTCTGGCTTACTGAACTGGAAATACCACTATGGCTGCTTTAATCAACCAGCCGGACCCATGCAAACATCAGTCCTACAGGGATGTGCAACACTGTGTTCCTCATATTCCCTTCGAGACAAAAAAATCAACGTGAAAGGAAAAGTTGAAACCTCTTCTACTTTGTTTCTGAGTCAGAAACTGAGGAATAGACTGAATTTTTTTCCTGTACTGTATTTTTTGTGTGCCTGTCCTTTCTAACCCTAAATTACACAGAAAGAAAGAAAATCCCAACTGAACAAGAATTCCTTACAGTTCATATGCTATCTCATGTTCAATTAAAACGTTGTAGTAAATTCATAGTAATTGAGGTGTATTTAAACATTCCTGGAACTTTGACCCCTTGCTTGTGTAGCACCTTGCCTGAACAACAACTGGGATTATTTATGGAGCACCATATGAGTAAGGAAGGGTTTCTCTCAAAGTCTACAGAATAGCAGCCAGATTTTCCCTATTATAGAATGTATTTTCTCTCTAATTGAGGAATAATGGACAGTCTTTCATAAACAGTAATTATTTCCCCTTGAGCAATCAGAGCAAATGCACACAGATTACTACATGCAAGACATAGACTATTCAAAGCAGTTAAGTACACATTGCTCTGACTTCCAGCTGGCCATGAATTTGTTGTAATTATCAAAACACCCAAGGTTCTTTTTTGTAAGCTCTGTTTTGGCTTCCAGCTTCCATAAATGATTTGCAAAAATTAGAAACTGCAACATAACAAAATCTTGCTTGTGTAAAATTTTCGGTCCTACAGAAATACAATTATTTTACAGTTTACAGAGTTTAAAATTTCCATAACTATTCTACTCAACTTTTTTTCTGCCTGCTTCTTCCAGCCATTTTTGTTATGAATGGAACACACCACATATGCTCCAGTAATGATGTTATCTGCTAAAACCACTGTACTAACTATCACACAGCTGTTAATCACATATACACAAGTTTTGTAGTGGGGCTGCAATTCATGCAGATCTTTCCTCTGGATATGCCTCCTTCTCTGTCTTAAGTAAGGAAATAAGGTGAATTATATTCACGATGTATAAAATGAAACAAAATAAATCCCCCCTCCCTTACACAGATAGAAACATCCTAAGGACTTCTGAAGGATTTTTTAACATGACAAGTTAGATATAGCCAAGATAGACTGTAATGTGAAGGGCATGGTGAAAATTCCAAAGGACTCATGCAAAATGACACCTCTCCTCCTTCTCTTAAACTAGCAGCTTTTAGGATCTCTAAAGGAGGGGGCCCACGGTCTTTAATAGGCTTCCACGTGTACCTGGTCTAAAACATTATTTCTTCTTTGCCTCCAGAAAACTGAAGGCCTGTTTTCCAGCTGGACTATTCAGTTGTTCTCAGTTTGCTATTTCTCACTCTAGAGGTTTCTACATGATTTTGACCAAACAGCAGAAGACAGCCTTCCCCTCTATGACCTGATGAATTCTTTTAATAGAACATGCCAAAGAAACAGTGGAAAAATTAAAAAACAGATGTACCAGTCTTCATAAACCAAAAAGTAAAATTTGTACAACATGATATTTTTAAAAAGGTCTCTTGAAAAGCTATCTATTCATCAAACACATTTATTATTTCCACTACATAACTTTATAAATCGAAAAATTCAGTATCAGAAATCATTATTGCCTCTCACTATTTTGTTTCATAGCATATTCCAAAAATAAATATAAACCTAATAAAAGTATAGAATACTTTCTTCTTCTTTTATGAATTCTGGAGTTCAGCTGACATATTTGCTGAGTTTAGCAAATATTCCACAATTAAGTTAATATATTTCCCCTAGCACACTTCTGTTCCTACCTTATGGCCAAGCTTGTGTCTTATTACTTTGACGAATTTAACTCAATTTGATAACAGTTTTGTATCAATGTGGATTGGAGATCTCAAACCTTATGCATTATCATTTTAAATTTCCATTAAATGTTTTAAAAATCTTTGAGATGAAAGTAAATAACCTCTACACATGAAGGAAAATCCAGCTAGCTTTTTTTACTAGAAGGGCAATGAAATTCTTTGGGTCTTTTAATGGTAGATCATTAAAGAGCATACATGCATACGAATTTTTTTTCTTTTTTTCCTCCTCTTTATTTTTTTTTTTTTTTTTAAATTCTGCCAGGATATGCTGCATTTTAATAATGCATAATTTATTCTTTCTATACAACACAGAAAAGGCAACTTCTTGACACTCGTTTCACTCTAAATTAACCAAATTGAAGATACTAGAATGTCTAATAAAAATTCAGCATCTACATTCAATGCCATATTCCTTACATGCTCATGTGGAGGTCAAGGTAGGCAGATAAAAAGTTTAATATTTTTAGCTGAAGAAAGTTCTATTATGCATTAAGTAGTCAGCAGAGCCTTATTAGAAACAGTGCTGGAAAAATTTCAAAGAGGCTTTGGACTTGCATATATTTAAGATAGGAGGGAAGAGATTATTTTAAAGACATAGATATATTTCTTGTGTAATTCCCGGTTCACAGGAAGGGGTTCAGATTTTATAATTGATTTTGTCCTTTAGGAATGTATACATCTTGTGGACACATTTAATGGTACTAATGTGTATACACACAGTGTTTCATTCTCTGCCATCTACTTCACCAGTTGAGAGCTGATCTCAAATTTGGCATAATAGTGATCTTTCTTTCTATCCTCATCTCCCCTGACTTTGAAAATAAACTAACCCTTGGGACTAGTGAAGGTTCAAATCCAGGCCTCAAGGCAGGAATTAAGCTTTTTATGAGAAAGTTTTGTGCACTGCATTACATTTTATGCTGCTGATTTTTTTTTTCTTTCTTCACCACCCCAATCACTTAAAAAAACAATACTACTTTAAATGCTTGAAACACGGATCTAAGTTTTTATGGATGTATTGCTAACAACTGCTATTGACACAGAAGTGGTTGTCCAAAGTAATTACACAAAGGAAATCAGAATGCACACAAAAGTCAAAGAATTTTTGTCATTTTGGCTGTGTCCTTCTCAACAGTCAATGCACCACTGCTTCATGGCTATGTTGCCTGACCCATGAAATTGCTTTTCTACTTAAGCATATGTTAACAAACATTGATTTACTGTGTCCTCCCTACACTAAATGGATCAGTGGTAATGCACTATGGATTAAATCCTGGGGTCTGGAGGTGGGGGAGGGGTGGTGGTGACGGTTTTTTCCTTTTTTTTTTTTTAACATAACTATTATAATAATTAAACGTTTTGCTGTTTATATTAAGGAATGGCATAATTTCAGTATAAATAGCATGATCATTTTTCGTATTAACTAGAAAGCATGATGGATTTTATCGGTGTACATGGAGATAAAACAATCCTATATATCTAATAAAAATAACATGAATTAAGGAAGTAATTGTAGAGATAGGGTCTCTAGGTTCATAAACTGTGGGTCAGCTTTGCTTACATATTTCCTTTATATCATATGAAAAATCTTTGAATTCTCTAATAAATTGTATGTTATTTACAATTTTAGACATACAATATTATTGTATGTCTAAATAGATGATCTAGGATTATTACCAACTGTACTGGGTTTCTGTGGCTGGGTTTTGGTAGTGGGGAGGCTACAGGAGTAGCTTATGTTAGAAGCTGCAGAAGCTTCCCCTTTCTGGTGGAGCCAATGTCAGTGAGCACCAAGATGGGCTTCCTGCTGCTGGCCAAGGCTCAGCCAATTAGGAATGATAGTAACACCTCTGTGGTAACATATTTAAGAATGGAAACTTTTTGCACAGATGAAAATTCTAGCTAGGGAAGGGCAGAGTGAGAACATGTGAACAACAATGCAGACACCAAGGTCAGTGCAGAAGGAGAGGTAGGATGTGTTCCAGGTGCCAGAGCTGAGGGCCCTGCAGCCTGTGATGCAGGCCATGGTGGAGCAGCTGTGCCCCTGCAGTCCATGGAGGACCATCGGGGTGCAGAGATCCACCTGCAGCCCATGGAGAAGCCCATGCTGGAGCAGGTGGATGCCCAAAGGAGGCTGTGACCCCGTGGGAGGCCCATGCTGGAGCAGGGTTCTTCCAGGAACCTGCAGCCCATGGCTAAAGGAGCCCACACTGGAGCAGGTTTTCCTTTGTAGGACTTGTGGCCCCTGTGGGGGACCCACACTGGTACAGATGATTTGTGAAGGACTGAACCCCATGGAGAAGTGACCCACGGGACAGCAGTTTTGTGGAGAACTGTTGCCTGAGGGATGGATTCATGACAAAGAGGTCTGTGAAGGACTGTCTCTGGTGGAAGGGACCCCATGGGAGCAAGGGAAAGACTCCCCTCCTGAGCAGTGGCAGAAACAACAACTGACTGTAACCCCTTTTCCCTCCCTCCCTGCAGGAGGATGGAACTCTGCTTCCCTGGAAATGTCTGAACACCTGCCTGCCAACGGGAAGTAGTGAATGAATTCCTTGTTTTATTTTGCTTGTCTATACTGCTTTTGCTTAACCTATTAAATTGTCTTTATTTCAATCCAAGAGTTTTCTCAGTTTTATTCTTTCAATTCTCTCCTGCATCCCACCTGGGGACAAAGAGTGAGCAGCTGTGTGGTGCTTAGTTGCCACCTGGTGACCAGTGACAACGCCCTGTCACTGGTCACCACAGAGAAGAGATCAGTGCCTGCCTCTCCCCTTCCCCTTATGAGGAAGTTGTAGACTGCAATGAGGTCCCTGCTCAGTCTCCTCCAGGCTGAACAGACTGAGTCACCTCATCTGCTCCTCATATGGCTTCCCTCAAGGCCCTTCACCGTCTTCACTGTCCTCCTTTGGACACTCTCTAACAGTTTAATCTCTTTCTTATATTGAAGTACTCAAAACTGCAGACAATATTCAAGGTGAGGCTGCACCAGTGCAAAGCAGAGAGGGACGATCACCTCCCTTGACCAACTGGCAGCGCTTTGCTCTTCCAAAGGGTCTGTTCTTTGATCATATCAGGGACATAGTTGAGACTGAATGGTCACGATTTCCCAGGGTGGTCCCTATTAGGATTTAAAAAATTGTGTGCAATATTCCTTTTTCCGGTCTCTGCAGAATTCCACTGACTGCCACAACTTTTCAAATATGATGGTGAGTTATATAGTGACACAGTCAATTTCTTCAGGACCCTGGAATGCATCTCACTCTGTCCCATGGACTTGTGTATGTCCAGGTTCTTCATGTGGTCTTAAGGTTGATCTTCTCTGATGGGAAGGACTTTCTTGCCCCAGTCCCTGCCTTAAATTTCAGTGCCCTGAGAGATGTGGGAAGAGAGATTACCATTGAAAAGTCATGTAAAGTAATCGTTGTGGACCATTGCTTTGTCCGTGTTGGTGTTCACTAGTTCTCCTGTCTTATTTATTGAGGGCATAAATATTTTTTTACCTTCCCTTTCTGATCAGTGTATCTGTAGAACCCCTTACTATTCTTCACATCCCTTGCCAAATTCATTTCCAGCTGTGCCTCAACTTTCCTCACCCTATGCCTACATAGCATTTCTGTATTTTTCTCAGGATATATGTCCCTGGTTCCACTACCTGTGCACTTCCTTCCTACACTTTCTTTTGACCAGGAGATCAGACAAACTGTTTATTTTACAAAGAGGTGTCAGTTTTACAATATTTTAAACAAAGGGTAGACTCTGCCTACAAAAATTGTAAACTCAGTGTAACCCCAACTGCAAACACATGTTCCTTGCTTTTGCTCAAAATAGAAGCTTCATTAGGCAGCATAACCTGTCATGAGGAAGCTTGTGTTGAGATAAGGATATCCTATCAGACCTTTGAGTTAACTTCACCTGGCAGCCAAGCAACTCACTCACTCTCCTCAGTGAGAATTTGGAAGAGTAAAGTGAAAAAACATCATGGGCTGAGATACAGACAGTTTAACAGGTAAAGCAAAACCAGCAGAGACAAGCAAACCAAAACAATGAATTAATTCACCATTTCCCACTAGCAGGCAGGTGTTCAGCCATCTCCAGGAAAGCAGGGCTCCGTCACAGTTACCAGTTACTTGGGTAGACAAACAGCATCACACTGAATTTCACGCTTTTTTGTTTCCCCCAGCTTTATATGCTGAACATGATTCCATATGATATGGAATATCTCTTCGGTCAATTGGGTCATCTATCCTGGCTGGGTCCCTTCTCAAATTCTTGTGCACCCTCAGCCTACTCACTCCTGGGGTGACGTCAATAGCAGATATGGCCTTCACTCTGCATAAGCACTGCTGAGCAAGATCTCTGTATTATGAACCCTGTTTTAAGTGCAAATTCCAAACATAGCCCTATACTATCTATTATAGAGAAAACTAACTCTGTACCAGCCCAAACTGGCACACACAGCCAAACTCTGGTTTCTCTTGCCTGATTTCTTACACATGAGAGTTGAGAACTCTGGCACTCTCAGAAAAAAAAGTCTTAAAAGAGCTGTCAGCACTCTACTGATTCTAAGTTGTTAGACTCTTTACTAAAAATATATTAGCACTTTTCTTTAATCCTACATATATTTATACAGTTATAGTACTTTTCAAGAGCTATATTATGTTCTGAGTGCTGGCTGCAGGCTATAAGCAACAGCATGTGATCTTTGTTTCTTTTCAGGCAAAATCATAGATGACTCATGTTTATTGTGCAGTTACAAAGTTGTGACATTTGCTTTTTAAAAGTTTTGAAGTTACTTGTAATGGCTATGTGCATTAACAACATTGTGCAAGGAGAAAAAATAGCTGAGAACTCAAAAAACAAACATTCAGGCATTCTTAAGTGACTTTTGTATTAAGATTTTCAGAGAGGACTTCCACAGTGATCAAAACCTTCAGAAAATACATCCAAATTTAACTGTGCTTGTATTAAGTGCTACTAAAAATGGGTCTTTCATATTCTATCTCTTTAGGCGTGCAGAAGGTAGAATTGGAAAGATGGTAGTAATTCTACCAGTTGTCTGCTTTTATAAGTACATTCACTGCTAAAAGACACTGACCATTGCTGAGGTCAGCCACTGTTCATGCTGCAATTACGTTTTGAAAATCCTCCTGAACTGAGGTTGGTTGTGGTGACAGCATGAAAAGGATTCCTCTCAGAAATAAGATGTCTGTGTGCAGGTGGCTCTAGCAGATAGTCCAAACCTTTCAAGCATGTATAAGCCTTTTGAACTCATGGCCTGAGTGGAAACTGCCTCAAGTGTTATGTTACACTTGTGTAAATCTCCTTTGAGTCAAAGACAGAGAATTCTGCTTAGCTCTTTTAACTTTTCTATATTGCAATAGCACCCACAACTATTAAAAAGGGACTCTTTACCAAATTCATTAATTAACAGACAGCTTACAAGTGCAAGAAGAATAGAGATTAATGATTTTGACATTTTTCTTTTTTTTTTAATTGAATATTTTTATATATTAAATCCCTTTGAAATTTTACAATAGTTACTTACTTACCTGAGGGGCAATAATGGACTTTAGATGCTCATTTGTGCTTCTCTAAATTAAAAAGAAAAAGCAAACTAAAAATATTTTAGAAGTAAAAGCAAATCAAAATTATTTTTCACCAAATCTAGCATTTGTTTTACATAATGGAAAATGGAGTTAGCTGCTATGCATGGAATTAAGCATCTCAAAGTTGGGTATGTAATACAAACTTATTATGTAGGCTTTCTTAATATCCAGTGAAATGTTAATATAGGAAATGTTTGATTCTGAAGTGCAAAATATGTTGAAGGGAAATATGGTGAATCCTCCCTGGAAATAACTGTCTCTTTACTCTTGGGAGATCCTAAACGATTAGTTTAGATCAAATGTTAGATACTTAACATTAGGTCAGATGAATTGTGTTCTGAATTTTTAATCCAAACCCACAAAAAAGTACCAGTCAAAATAAGCTTTAAATGTTAGAATCTCCAGAGCCTCTTTGAGCCTTTGATGCTGATATACCAGGACCTTCTTTTGCAACATTTTCATACCTTGCATCTAAATAGAACAGTATTTGCTGTTGCCTCCTGAAATACCATTTTCAAACTGCTTTTGCAAAACGGTTTGGAGTTTCCAGAAACTGCCTACGCCTAGCAATCACATTGGCTCCATGCCTTACCACTTCAGCAACAGTGGCCACCTTTGATTTGCTGCCAAGAGCTGTGTGCTTTTCAGAAAGATTACTGGGTGTTATGCTAATGGCTAGCTATGAAGCTATGAAGATATGCTGAAGTGTATTCATGTTATGCAAACTTTAATTGTTTGGTGTTTAAGACAGAATTATTGGTAAAAGTCATAGAGGTCCCCTTGCAAGCTGTTTTTCAAGTAAATGTTTATGAAAACGAATGGTGAACTCCAGAGCCTCCTCAGACTATTACCACTGTAAATATAAAGAATCAAAGTAATGGATGAATGATACCTAATTAAGCATATAAGGCCAAGTCCATTATTAAAAATCAGTAAAAAAATAGAATTTCAAGTTATTGTTTTCTCCACATAACGTAATTGCTGCACAAATGTTATCACACGGAAAAGAAAAAAAACCCAGTAACAATAATGAAAGTGTTATTTATGAGGAAAAGTAGTTCCTTCGTCTGAATTCATTTAAATTGCAAAAAAAAAATGTTAACAAGAAAAAATATTGATCTATAAAATAAAGTTTTATATAAGAAAATATAAATAACTACTATAAATAAAGGGCAGAATTATTCCTGATTGATTAAATGTGAAGATTTTCTTCTGTACAAAGTTTCTTACCTTATTGATGCAGATTTAATTCTTACTACTGCAGAGATCCTAGAGGATCATACCCTCTAAGTCATGCTTAATTTTTTAGTCTGAAATTACCTAACATTAACATACCTGAATAAGACTATATTTGTGATTTAAGATACCTTCTTTAGCCTCAACTTCACAATACACTGTTGTTGTAGGCACCTAAATTTGGAACTTAGCATAAGACTTCCTCCTGTTTGCTTTATGAACAAATTTGCACACAAATTTCAGTTCACCACACCTGGCCTATTGAAATGTGCAGTATTTTGCCAACAAGAATTATCCAGTGGAACACCTTACCAAAAATGTACTGAAGAATGTATTCAAATCAAGATTGAATATTTCTCCATAATTTCCATTGAGAATTATATGAATTATGAAGGAAAACTGAAACTCTGTGGGAAGATTTGGTGAAAGCTATATTTTACAGTGGTTCTTCCTATATTTAATATCAAGAAATCAGCAGGTTTCAGAGAGCCATCCTAAATCCACCTAATCTGTACATTATGTCCAAGAAAATTCTGTATTTGCCATACTGAAAACTTTCACAGATTGGTTGTGGAAAAATCTGCAAATCAAGTATTATTTTCCTTCATTTAATGAGACTTTTCAAATATGTGATGAAATGCTGAGCTACACACAATTTGCAAACAAGAAAATAAATTAATTTTTGAACTTTTTTCCCCAGCATTTCATTCCATTCATTATGCAGTTATATCATTATTAAAAAAACTGAAAGTTTTGTTGTGCTTCATTTTTACTAGCATTTTAAAAGTTACCAAAATGACTTTTTTTTTCAGCATTAATATTAGCAACTCACATTGCTTCAAGATGTCAATTGATACTGATTTCATGAGAAGTCATAACTGAACAGTCCTATCAAGTGGAGAGAATATTCATCCTTTCAGAGAATTGTACAGTCATCATCAATATATCTTCAGGGAAACTTCTGGCTATAAATATGTTTGTCTGTCAATTTAGATTATCTACAGATGATGCTTTTGTTGATTGTTCTTTCTGTAATGCGCTTTAATTCAAACTGATCCCTGTGAAAATACTGAAGTCAAAAATCACCATTTTTTTTAGAAATGATTAACAAGATTGATAAAACAAATCCTTTTCTACTATTTAGTAGTAGTAGTAGTAGTAGTAGTAATTACAACCACAAAGGAAAGACTAATAATAGCTAAAGTGATTTTTTATGTTACTATTTGGACAACAGCTACTCTGGTACCAAATAAAATATTAAATTTTACTTTAAAAATAGCATTTTAGAAGATGTTCTTACTAAAATACTGCTGATTATCACAGTAAAATACTGTGTGCAGAATACTGCTTCATCTGTAGTCTGAATCAGTGAAATCAATGTACGACCAGATGGACAAAAACACTTCATGAAGATCAAGATCTAGTGTAAAGTGTACAAATAATTATTGAAATGAAAGTTTTAATTCATATTTGGTCCCAGCCTTGTAAACGCTGAGACATTTAAGAAACTGAGGAAATGTCCCCACTGCTTAGTGGACTACAGTGCAAAGAATCACTCATGCTTACAATACAGAATTAGAAATATTTTGCAGTTCTTGAAGCAACACTGAGAAGGACTAAATAGCTTAAATCTGACACTATGTTAATATGCGGCCAGGCTTCAGTACCTCAGCTGACATATCTCTGCAGCATCTTTAGATTGGAATGTCTGATCTCTCGACCTCTCTTAAATATATAGTAAGAATATGACACACTGCCTCTGATTTTTTCAGTGTCCTGACACATATATCTTTTAGTCTTCTAATTTTAAATCACAGAATTAAAACAAAAAAAGCACAAAACTTTAGAGTAATAAACAAATATTTTTAATTTATTTAGTTTTATAAAGGGTTTATGACAATGAAGCCACTAAGAGATTTTTCTTTATGTTAGTAAAAAAAAATTCAATTAAAATGTCTTCCTGAACATCACGTTCTCTTTGTAAGCTAATTTTTTTAGATTAATGATAAGATGGATAAGTTATGTATTTCTTATTCTTCAGTGGACCCTTTTTAGAGGATTTTTAAAGGAGAAAGGAGGTAAGATGGAGAAAAATATGAACTACTTACATGTTTCCAAGACTACACATTTAATATGTGATGAAATAATCATTGAAAAGAACTTCTACCTGTGCAGTGTTCCTGACATCAGCTTCAATCTTACATGATAAGTCTTGAAATACCTTTGAATTACAAGTCATAAAAGTCCTTTATTTGACAATCAGTTTCTATACAAAGGATTTGGAGCATTTTTCCCAACACTTACCAATTCAAATATCTACTTTTTTTATTTTTTCTGATACATACAGAGCTATTGTTTATGTTTCCATGTTTTTGTGGTCTCTTCTGCTACCATTGCAATCAAATATGTTGTTTATATCTTTAATGAAATTATTGTCATCAAAATTGTCTTCATTTGACAGTAGGAAAAATTAAAAGACTGTTAAATCTTACCTCAACTATAGTTCATAGTCCAAAGTCAGAAAAATATGGCATTTGGATAATTCAATGGAAACTATAAAAACAGCTCTTGTACATACATTTTTAAAGAATTGCCAAAAGTAGTACAGTCTCAAAAGTAAAAACTTTTACCTCAATAAACTTCAAACTGTTTCTTATTCTTAACTAGAAAACAATGATTTTCAGTAGTCTCTAGAAATAAGCGAAGCACAATTGCAAGTGCTTCAGTACACCGTCCTTTTGGAGGGGTGGAGCGAAGAGTTACAGCACATAACCATACACCTCATATCTCTGAGGAAAATTTCATTTGACTAACAGGAAAGTATCATGTAATCAATGCATTTGAGATTCATTTCTCAAGACCACGACTCTGAATAACAGAGTAGCATGATAAGATTTCTAATTAGCATTGCAGTTATGCAATTATGCATATACATATATGCATATAAGTATACATTTCAAAAATTCAAGGAATTTGAATTATTAGTGATTATTAGTATTAGTGACTTTTGAATAGTTACAATAACCTGAAAATAAAATCACTATCACAATATTCAGTGTAAAAAAAATTTTGTTCTGTGATTTCTTTCTATCAATAAAATTGAATTTTAACCCCTTAATTCTTAAAGTGGCACTTATCAGCTTTGCAGAGACAAATGAAAGTTATATATATCCTCCAGCAATTTAGGGATGTATTTATCCTTGCACTACAGCATACTAAAAGACTGAGAGTCTCAGATGATATTTTCCCCAATACTAAGCAAATAGAGAAACAGAGAACTTTATGTTAGTTCAGATCTGATTTGTTTTCTATAAATACTGAGAAAACTAGACGCGTATGTTTGTGCCTGGCTATGATGACTTACTTTCAGATGCATTTCATCTTTATTCTATCAACATTACATGAAAAGTGACAATCAGAACGAAAGGGTATCAGTTTACTGTAGAAGTTTCCTGTAACCATTTACTTCAGTCTTCTGTCTCTAGAAAACACCTGTACCTCTTTAACAAAAAGAAAAACAGAATTGTCACCAAATAGCATTTACAATATGCCATCTAATCTATTAACAAACTCCCCTTAAAGAAGGAACACAAGCAGTAGTTTGTGATATCAAAAGTACAAAAGGGAATCTTTTTAATTGAAGCAAAGGAAAGAATTTAACTATGACTATGAAGTTAACTATGACTGCCACTACATGGGAGAATTAAACTCATTTTGATTAGGGGCTTTGGCTATATACATTGTGGGGCCATATCAAGTGTACTCTGGACAATACTTCTCTAGGCAGTTCAGCAGATTGACAACTATGTGGTTAATATTTGGACGCTGCATATACTATTTTTGCATCTTAATAATATTTGAGGATGGTCTTTAATGCAGTGTTATACAGTGTACTGAAAAATGCAACCATCTTCACATACTAACTGTTTGCTTAGTGGAAATTTGTTGCTGCAAGAAAGAGACCCTCCCTCCTAGCCACAATTTTTCATACAGTAATGATTTCTGCCAGAAGAAGATAAATGTTCAGACCTGTGATGGGAGTCCATAATAGCAAGAGAACTGACAATTAGTGGATAAAAACTGTAGCTGGTGAGCTAATCACCCAATCAATTAGCTTTTTTAAAGTTATTATTTCTACTACTTTTGTTATTTTGAAGGAGCTGTATTCTTACTGAATAAACTTCAGGTCTTCTTTAGAATAATGAATGGCAGTTCACTATAATGCACAAGAATAACGTTTGGGTATTTTTCTATTGCAGTGCTTGGAATGAATTTCAACATGGTTCTTTAAGAATTATATATAAATATTAAAATAAAAACAATATGAGAACCTTGCAGAAAAATAATGGTTAATGATCTGTGAAGGGCCTTTGTAAAGAAGCTAAGGTTTATGGTTTGTAACATACAAAAGTGCATCCATTAGAAAATTAAAATGCAAGAGTCTAGATTTATGAAATCGAGAATATGACCTGTCAGGGAAAGAATTACAAATGCCTCACTTGAATGAATGAGTTGGGTATCTGTTACTACGTAAGTACTGGATAGATATATAGTGATATTACTGGTTACTAAAGTTTTTTCACAGATTTTCCATGAATGTAACTTTGATACTTCTTCAGTTTGTTTACAGAATACACTCTAATTTTATTTTGAAATGTATTGTATATTGCTTAAATGTTAATTCTTTGAAGCTCTTATTTCAGGGGATATACCATATTCTGATGTGGTATATCCCCTGAAATAAGAGCTTCAAAGAATCCAGCATAAGTAGGTGAAAGAACTGTTACACTACTGCAATTTTAATTGTCTCTATAATTCCTTTCTCACCATGATAATATTTAAAGGACTTTTCAGACCTACTAATGTCCAGAAAACAAAATTTACTGACACTTTTGACATAAAATTCTAAAGCAGTTTCCACGGGTCCTTCATTTCAATTAAAATATACAAAATGAAGATAAGTTGTTCTAAGTACCTTCCACTTTTTTCTTCAATTGTAAGTTCATACCTATACAGATATCTGAACATATAGATATCTTGATATTTTAAAAAAAAACAAAACAACAAAACCACTCTACTATGTAGTTTATTTACCAATCAACTTTTTCTACTCTAAGATGGAAACTTCAAATGTAGATGAAGTATTATCTTTGTGTGCTGATGACTGGTTCAGGGAAAAAGGGATTTTTTTCTTTTTCTGAATCTTTCAGAACACAGGATTGAGTAACACCGGAACAATTCTCAGAGTATCTAACAGTGTGGTCCAGCTCGGAGTGGGGAGAGGGAACACCTTTAGTTCAGTCAGATTCTTTCCTTGGTCTACTTTGTATTATAAAAGACAGATTTAATTTTTTTCTATTATTAAAAAAGAGCCTTAATTCCACCAAATTTTAGACTCTTAGAGTGACCATTAGTGAATTAAGTAAAATGATTTTTATTCTTCTCACTCTAGTTGGTTAGGAGTGTCATTCATAGTAACATAAGGGTTTTATTTTTATCTTTGTCTCCACTGGAAATAAGAATACAAATCCAAATCAACAACAATCATATCATCAATACTAAAGTTATGATATTATAGAAATAATGTGTGAAGCAAAAACCTGATTGAATGAAACTTTACTATACTTCATGCAACTTCATTGAGGGAAATATCTCTGTTGGTATGCATATCACAAAAACTTGAAGGAAAATAATAATTAGAACCGTTAATATAGAAAATATATATTTTCAAAGATAACATGAGCCTTCTTATATCATGTGATAAACACTTTTTAAGATTGTTGGCAGCTATAAGCTGCAGACTTTTAATAGAAACATGAAAAAATTTATTTTGCTCTCAAATAGAAGTGAGGTTCCAGTACACTAATGAAAAAAGAGAAAAAATGTTACTTCAATTTCCACTTTCTGTTGGTTGTTGGTTGTTTTTGTTTTCCATAAACCAGATAGTGTACAGATTCCTCAAAGAGGTATTTCTCTTCTGTTCCCCTGAAACTTTGTCTTATAGCTATTCTTTTACATGAACTGTTCTCTTTTCTGATAGTAATCTTTTTCTTGCTCAACTTGAGAGAGATAAACCCTAGGCAATGTTAAAAGGCATTACCTCATCTTTCCACATTTCATTTTGGATCTAGAAATGAAACTCCTTCATTAAGCAACTGATGAATCCTTAGTGTGGATTACATATCAATTTCTTACAACAGCAACAACAAAAATTTTAATACTTATAAAACCAGTAATAAACAACTATTTTCACAAAATTTGTATTTTTGTTGCTAGCATAGATTGTGATCCTGCACGCGCTTAACCTAAGATGCTATAAATATATCTCTGTGAGTAGATAGCACTAATTATAGGCAAAATATGTAGTTTTGTATTAGAAGAGTTTATTGAATTCAATAAAACACTTACTGCCACCCCTTTTTCTAGGGATTCAGCTATAGAGCTTGTTCTGATTGCCCCTGCTGAAAGCAGAGTTTCAGTGTATTGAAATACAGAGTCCTGCTGGGAACACAGAAGTAATATAAAAATCAGTGCTTCCACCTCACTCTCCTTACCAAAGGTAACAAACTCAGCAAGCGTCTATCCAGAAACCTCTTTCCCTATTTCTTTCTTGATGCTACATCAGCCTGCTTCACTTTTCCCAGTATAATCCTCCTTTTGTGTGTAAGGGTTTAGGCAACTTCTACCATTCACAAAGACATTCTACAGGCAGGATAAACACAGCTTCAAAGTACAAAGGAATTTCTTATGGGCTGATGCACAGAGGGATAACTGAGAATAATGATCTGCTATGCTAAGCATTAGTATGTTCCCATTCCCAATAATTCATCCAATGAATCTTTGCCAGCTTGGCAGTCATTGCTTAGGTACTAGAAATATAGTGTCTTCTTGAAATGTTGAAATGGAGATAATCTCTGATGCTGCTGCTCTGAAATAATTCCCTCCTCCATTAGAATTCTATGTACTTTCACTTTAGTCTTTTTTTTTTCTTTAAACCTTGAATTTTTACTTCGACAATCCTATCTTCACTAGATTTTGTTTTTGTCTTGCATAGTTTATGCATTTTCTCAGAATTTAGCAGCTTCCTCAGAATTTTCAGGAATCTAGTATCCTTCAGGAGGTCCTTCCTGAGTATTTCTTATAAGCACAGATTTATAGGCCAAAGAACTACTTAAAAACATAGATAATTTTGATACATTGTGGCAAGGAATTAATGATTTCTTTCCTTCTTTCATTTCCTCCCTTTGCAAAAAGTAATGATAAAGCTATACCTTTTCAATGTAGCAGGAGTATGTTAATTATATTTTCATTCTTCTTTTAGCAAGCTAAGCATAACTCGTTTGCTTGGAGTGCATTTTAAAAAATTGCTTAGTAAAATTACTGAAGGAAATGAAGATGGGAAGCAATATTAGAAAAAAATGTGGTGTCAGCAATATAATAGCATCTGGTATTTATCTACTCTTGCAAAGATGTGCTGTTATTAAAATAGCAAAATTGTTCTCTGGTGTATCTTTTAAAAGAATGGAGTGTACCAAAACCTGAACTACGAAAGCATGAGTTAGGGTGACTCTCCACCAGCTGCACTGTATGTAGAAGACTAGCTGACCTTTATTTCATGAACCAAAGGCCAATGAAATTACTGAGAACATTTCTAGTACTAGCAAACAGGAATCTATGATAACATCAATTCTTCTATAGGGGTCAAATGTGTGATTCTTTTAAGCAGTGTACTTTAAAACAAAAGCATTGAAAAACCTAAGTTTAAAAAAAAAATAAATGGAGTATATTTCTTGAGAAAAAATAATTTCAATTAAAATATTTTTAACACTTCAAATAATCAGAACACATGAGTTAATCACTTTAAACTCATTCATGAGCTTAAACTTGTTCTGTAACATTTGTGGGTTTGGATCTAAGCTTCATAGGGATAGAGCTGCTTTCTGTGCCTTCAACACACAGCTGTGAACAAAACCCACAAACTGCTATCTACTTCTTTCATAAGATCCCTATGATCTTATGAAATTTGTCAATATTAACTGAAAGTATACATTCTACTTGCTCCTTATACAATATTTAAAGGAAGTTTGCTACTGCTATTTCTATTTTGCAATTAGCCATGGTACCTGTAAGGCCTAAGTTATAAACATATTGTTGTTCTGTGCTGAAAACAGACATCCCCGAGTTTCAGGGGGGGGTGGGGTGGGGAACTGTCCTAGACTTACAGAAATCAGTGAAACTCCACTAAGTCTTATGATGGAATGAGTCCTGTTGGGAGTTTGCAGGTTATTTCTTTTGGTTTTGGGGTTCGTTTTTGAAATATAACTTTATGAGATCTATCATGAGGAGAAAACAAGTCTGAGAGAAAGGCTGCAATCCCTCTTAAATGAAACATTCTAAGTCTAAATATTACAAACTCAAATGAAACTGTGTAGGTAAAAAAAAAGTAACCATTGTAGAAATAAACTCACAAATGCAGAAAACTTTACATTTTTTATTAAAAAAAAATCTGTAAGATGTCCAGATTTTAGATAACAACTTATCATTGTTCTTGATCATTATCTTGACTAAAGGTCTAACAGCAGTCATCCAGTAAAGTTCAAAATTAATAAGAGTTAAAAAAATCCATTCTGTACAAACATAATTGATATAAATGTTAACTTTTAGTAAGAGACAGCTTTACCTCTACCTTACTATAAAAAAAAACTTCAAAAAACCCCTACAACTACTAACTTGAAGCTAAGATATCTTTTAAGCCATTGTTGTTGTCTTCCAAACAAATAAAAAGAGATTACTGTGCAATAATTTGATTAAAAAAAAAACCAACTAAACAAAATCCAGTACATTTAATATTTCCTGCTTCACACCATAGTAGCAATTTGCAGTACTACAGAGTACTGTAATGCAATTTATTAGATATTTGGTTTTATGTTATTCTCCATTTATGGAGATCAGACTCTTCAAAGAAGCTACTGCATGTCATATACCCTGTACTAGTTTTTACTTTTATTCAGTTGCATTGCATTTATTGTTTGAAAGACTTTGCGTATAAATATGTGTAATACCATCATGCTTTAGTTTAAATTACATGTAATGAACTTCACTTACTATTTTGGTTTTATATATTTTGCATTTATTTGTATTTGTAATAGGGCACTTTTAACAAATCAAATTAAGTGAGCAGTATTCACTTTTCCCCTTTCTTGTACAGCGAATATTTTACAAGCAGTTCATAAATAGTTCATTTACTTTTCTTTGAAGATAATAATATGTTGTATAATTAGCACAGTAGATCTTCAATTAGATGGTTTTCAATTAATAGAAATTATGGGTTTGTTCTTAAATATTCAATTAAATTGCATTCACTATGATTAATGTGTCAACTTATCTTTTTCTAAATAAAAAAATACAATTCTGGAGAGCGGTTTAATTAGTAAGAATTCCGAAAACAATCAGATGTCAAATTTAGTTGGTAGAAAAACTTAGGAATGGAAGAATAAATTCAAAGAAATTACAAATTGCTCAGGCTTCAAAACCTCCAAGGTTGTTCTGAAATTTGGAAATTTAGGCATACTTTTAGAAAGGGTCTTTTAAGGATTTTTCTTTTCTGTCAAAACATTGTCTTAGCTTTCCCTTTAGGGCAACATCATCAACAAATCAGGACAGTAGAGGACAAAGTTTCGACACAGGAAGATTAATGAATGGCTATGGGCAAACATGCTAGCTGGAACTGGAGCTTTATACCCTATGAACGTTGCAAGGAGACAGAAAACGTATTACGAAACTTGTTTCAACAGTACTGCTTCCAGATTGTATGAAAATCTGGAAATTGCCTCTTCTCCTAATACAATCAGGTGATAAAACAAAACAAAAAAAAGTACTTGCTACTATTACTAGGCTCTTACAAAGGTAGAAATGACCTGGAATCTTCTTCCTTGAGTCTGTCTGTCTGCTCACACTTCTATCCACTCTGTGTTGCACCAACATATTCTCAGTCCTGATTGTCACATTGTCTATTTTTTGTTCCTACTGATTATTACTGAGTTCTCCTCAGTATGGAATATTACACAGTGCTGCAAAGAGAGGGGATTTTCAAGATGGGTCTGGTAAAGAGCAGTATCATAACTTTCCATTTCAGCAAATTATATTTGATCAAAAGTAAATTTTGGTATCCCCTCTCCCTTACAGCATGTTTGGAAACAAAACAAAACAACTGTAAAACTTAAAAAAATATTTTTGTAACCTCAGTTAGGCTGGAAGGCAGACTTTTTTGCATGTAAATATTTCAATTCCTATTGATATCAAAGCAAAAAAAAAGATTGAGCTTTTATATCAAATTTCAGCTTGAAACCCCAATAGTTTCAGACTTTTATGGCAAAAGAGATTATTTTTATACTTTAGTGTTATGTGCATCATGGGGAAATGCAATTCCTTCAGCCACACCATAAATTTAATTCAGGCTAATACAATATGTGTTCATTGGTTCTAAATACGTTCATTTGGGTCACTCCAAAAAGCTTCATTTTATTGCAAGAAGCTAGAACAAAAGGGGTACCTGCTACCTTAAATTTAGAAAATCTAATAGGAACTCACAAAGCTGATGTCTTCCTTTAAGTGCTTTTGGCACTTGCTGTTGTTATGGGAATGGCTCGGGAGTCTCTCTGGCAAGAATAGATGCAGCAGATAAAATTGCTTTCAATCCACTGATTTGTTTAAACCTTTAGGTCCATTGCATAAGCATGCTTTAAACCTATTAAAACAAATGGGTAACAAATGTCCTTTAATGTTTTGCAGAAGGGGAAAGATTGACACACTGGGAATGTACATACTTCTTTTTCTTTGCACAGTATTTCTTTTAAATGTGATTAAAATCTCAGTCCTTCAGAATACAAGAATAGCAAATTAGATGTAGTAAACTTTAACTGTTCTTATTTTATGTTAATTTCCTTTTTGAAAACCATTTTGTAAAAACATTCAACATTTAATATAAATAAAAGAACGTTAATGAAGCAACAGTCATATGATTAACAGAACTGGCTCTGTCTTCCTTGGCTTATTGTGAGCTATGGCAATGAAATAAATCCATTCCCATCTGTTAATGAGAATTTCAGTATGCTTAACAAAGCCTCAAAATTCAGCAGTAAGATAAACTGAACATGAAAATAGTTCTGTTTACCTAAACTTAGGTTTTAGATAAGACAATGGAAAAACTGGAGAACTGGAACCAAACTGCCAATATATTATTCCTCCCCAAATGACTAAAGCTGGATGCAAGACGAGCAGAGGAAGTTGTTAACTCCTTTGCTATAGGTGTAGATCACAAACACTGAACTTATAGGTGTGAAGGAAATGGGTAGTTCTGTTTGGTGATTTTAGTTTATTCCTTCAACAACATCATTAGCTTCTGTTGCCATCTGTGAATCAGGGGTAGATCCCAGGACTTTTTCAAGTGGATGTAATAATTCTGGTTTGAAGTGAAACTGCTGGAAACCTCAGAAAAGGCAGCAAACCTGATGTGAAGGATAGCACATATCACCACTATCCATCAGGACAAATTTGAGTTCCTTGCACTATGATAATATGCTATTTAATAAAACAAGTGTAATTGCACTGGGCCTGCCATTGATGGGTTCTTGATAGACTTGCTCAGAGGAAGCATTTGGACAAGGTTTATCATTAGCCCTAGATTATATACAGTTGAAGGAGTCTAGGAGTTCTTCATGCTAGGCAGCTGTGTCAAGACTTTTTTTTTTTTAATTTTTTTTCCCCTAAAAATGCTAGTTCTTTATCAAATTTACTTAAAGTCCTAGTTAATTTAATGAGCAACATTAAATTATATATTTTAAAATTATAATATGCATAATATTTGTCACACAGAGCTTTATAATCTATTAAAAACATAAAAAACCAAGTTTTTCTTTAAAAAACAGATAATACCATAACACTGAAGGAAGATTAACCTGGGCAAAACAGAAAACAGTGGGAAAATACATTGTACTCCTTTGTACCAGTGATTGACAGAAATAACATATTTATGTATTTATTTATTTGTTTATTTTTGTGTCAAATAATTTGGATCTCTTTTCCAAATATGAAAAAGAGAGTTTTGTAGTGGGTTTTTTGTTTGTTTGTTTGTTTTGTTTGGGGGGGTTGTTTGTTTTTTGGTTTTGTTTTTGAGAGGGTTTTTTTGCTGTGTTTTTTGGGGGGGGAGGTTGGGGGTTTTTGCTTTTTTTTTTTTGTGGATTTAAACTTCATAATACATGTTTTAGGGTTTCACAGTTCAAAGATATTTAGATAATGTGAGTTTGTAGAAAACTCTATCAGTTTAAGCACTGTGTTCAAGTTGTTTTCAGTCAAGGTTTTACAGTGATTTGTGTTTATGAAGTCTTCTGTTTTGATGCTCAACTTTGCACAGCTTTTGAACAGGGCCATTAAGGCGTTCAATAACCAGACACCTGGGCTTTTTTCAGCAGCTTAAATACAAGCATCAATTAACTTCTGAGATGATCGCATACAAACAGCAATATTTAGAAAAAGCGGGCCTTATTTTTTTTATTTTTCAAGACTAAAAGCTTAAGTTATTTGGGTTAACACTAGTTTATAGACTAGTAAATGTTATTGACATCAAAATCAAAATATGATAGGTACGTCATGAAGTGTTAAGACGGACTGATCACCATCATTGTTTATTTAAAGTATTCTAATATTCTAATATTCTAAAATTCTAAAATTTCCTACAACTTCCAGGGTTAATGTATCACTTCCTGGATGAAGGGAAAATTGGGATAGTCAGGATGGCCTCACCATATTTGGTACTCCAGCATGCACTCCTGGGTGGCAAGTTCAACAGTACAGAGAACATATACTCACATAATTAAACTTTAAAAAAGAATATTAGATCTGTTTTTTTTTCCTTGCTTGTTACATATTACTGGATTTTGGGTAAACTTATTGAACTACATTTTCTTCTATCTATTACTCTTATTTGGATGGTTTTGGTGACTAAAAACGTAATAAGAGGTCTTTTTATTCAAATAAATGTATGTTTTAATAGATGTAAATACCAATATAGGAAACCTGAATATTAAGCTGGGGTTTTATTGCTTTCATCTGAACACTGACATCAGAAGTTGTTTTCTTATCCTCTAGTTGCATCTGAACGGTCCTTGTAACTTTTAAAGAAACAAATTAAAAAGACACAGCGATAAGTGTTCCATAATAAGAGACAAGATAGAAAAAAATGATTAGGAAAGGACAATACATTCATGTATGTATGTATTTTATGTACATACATACATAAAAAATCATGGAATCATTTAGATCGGAAAAGACCTATACGATTCTTTGAGTATACATACACACGCTCACACGTGGATCTATTACTATGACTCAGATTCCTGTGAGCTCTGAGAAGTAACAATTTGCATGACAAAGAATGTGTTGAGAGTCTTTTAAACCATAAGCAGAAAAGCATCCTCCAGTTTTAAGACTGGAGCTTAAATCCTAATTTTATTTTAAACCATAGGGGTTCAGGCTGAGAAAATGTACTTTAATGGATGATCTACAGAAGGGATGTATTAACAAGTTGAAGAAAAAAACCACAAAATCCCAAACTTCAGTGGGAAAAACAATTAACGTCTATATAGGAATCACAAAATTTAACCATGGGGAGAATACATCTAGTGGGTTGCCTGTAAATTATGTGTAGAAAACTATCACAACTGTGATACTTAAGCACTTTTCTTCAGAATCTGGTATGTAAAATCAACTAGTCTGGTTTTCTGTATCAGTACAAAGCTTAGTATTTACTTTATTATCATTAAAGAAAAATGATATATTTTGCTCTTTTTATTTAGTCTGATGTGCTGCCCTTAAGGCCTGATTGCACTTTGGATACATCACTAGGACTTTAGCTATGCCATTCCCATGGCTCTTTCCCTGCTTTCTTGATCGTGTCCTGGTCACAGCACGCTGCAGCTCTCATCTGATCCATGTGTCTGGGCTCACTGGGTACTGTCCCCTTGGCCCAGCCCAGCAATCCTGGGACTGTGTTTGACCCTGCTTCCCCTCACTGGGCCTGTTCCTGACCCCAGCACGTGCCCATCCTCAGGGTTGGGTGTCCTGGTGCCCCTGGTGGCCCTGCTTCTGGCTGAGGCAGTCGGACGGGCCTTGCCTGCCCCTTCTGTCCTGACGGGCCCAATGCAAGACCCTATGGTTTCCAGCAGCATGATCGCATGGAGCCACAGCCCCACATTCTGTCCAGGCTTTGTCTTCCTTTCTATTCTGGTTTTTTTATGGGGTTTTTTTATGGTTTGAAAAGTTTTTTTTTATGGTTTGAAAGCAACCACTAACTCTGGAGGACACAGCCTGTCACTGAGCTGGACCAAATAACAAATAAAGACATAATAACAGTATCTAAACCACAGCTGCTATGCCTGATGTAATTTTTTTCCTATTTTCTTCAGTAAGTATAGGTGATCACAAAAACAAAAGTAGGTAAAGCAAAAGATTCAAAGAAAAATAAAAATTAGAACAGGCATACAGCTTGAGGTTGACTGTAGTGACAGAATAATGTACTCTGGGATGAATCAGGTCCTTAGAAAGAAAAATTATTTATCAATATTTAAGTTAAAATTAATATTTAAATGACAATTTATAAATAAAATTCAATAAATAGAAAAAATATTTAACAAAATCAGCACTTTAGTCATACTAATTCACCAGTTATATAGTATAGTTTACAATTTACATGCAATAATAAATCAATATTTAACAATAAAGTCCATGCAGTAAGCATTTTAAAAGAACAAAATTAATGGAAGTGTTTCACGTGTGACACAAACCTTTGCTGGTTATTCCACATTGCTTTTTTCATTCCTCTTCAAAAAAAAAAAAAATCAAAACAAACCAAAATGAAACTGACAACATTTTAATTAAAAACCAACCAACCAAACAAAAAACAACCAACTTTCTGTAGCATCTCTCTGGTTTAGTTCACCTGAGATCTAATTTTTTTTTTTTTTTAATTTGTGATTAAGTAAAATACTATTTCATTGCAAAACTAGATATCTTATGAAAAAGTAGAAAAAAATGCTCCAGATTAAAAAAAAATGAGAGATGCATGCTCATAGTTGCAGGTGTCTTTTGACTTATGTTTAGCTCCATCCATTTTTTAGCAGCACAACAATATTAGTGTGTTGCATTTTGAAAGCCTTGTGAATTATGCACAATCAACAAAGCTATTATGTGACACTGCAGAATGTTCAACTAATGAAAATGTAATCATCAGACCTTATCATTTTAGCTGAAGTTTTAATTTAATAATACAGTTTCATATTCCCAAGAGCTTTTTTATCATGCCAATTTCCATTATCTAATCCAAAATAATTGTGTTGATTCTCCTAAATTATACTAATAGCATCCTGAAAAGACCAACAGTTTCATAAGGTTTATGACAATGTACACATATACATCGCATCAATATGTACATGCTGTAGTCTTCCTCATTAACAAAGGTTTTTAGAATTTATAATTTACCCTTGCAGATGTACTCTTCTGTGACCAGTCCACAGATTCATTTGCTTTCTTAGCTCCATAAAATAACGACTGCATAGAGAACACTGGATTTTCTTCTACTTTCTTCACTTCAGATAATTGCTCATTTATAGTATGATTTTCACTCTCTTGATGCCCCAGTTCTGAAGCTCAGTTCAGTTTCAAACACAAGGCTTTATTTTACAATCTTTAAATCAATGACAGGGATCTATAATTATTGAAATATTGAAAGACTTGACCTTAACTGCAGAAATGACTTGCTGACAGAATCTCCTCTTCATCCCACCACCTGCTGGAGCAGGGAGAGAGGTGGAAGGGAGTGCTCAGTAAGAAAGGTTGAATGAACTTTGGCCTGAAGACACAGAGAACTCTGGTTTGAGACCCTTCACCCTCCATATATGTCTCTAATACTGAGAAATGTGAACATCTCTTAGCTCTCTTGATACTACTTTCCGTTCTAACTTGGAAACTCCCTAACCAGACAGCAATCTAGCCCCACACAGCCACTCACTCACTCACTCGCACACCAGCAGGATCATGGAGAGAATTGGAAGGGTAAAAGGCAAAAAACTTGTGAGTTGAGATAAAAACAGTTTAATAGCTAAAGCAGACACTCCACACAAAAGCAAAGAAAAACAAGGACTGAATTCTCTGCTTCCCATGGGCAGGCAGGTGTTCAGCCATCTCCAGGAGACCAGAGCCCCATGAGGCTTAACAGTTATTTAGGAAGAAGAATGCCATCGCTCCAAACATCCCCCACTTCTTCCTTCTTCTCCCCGCTTTATATACTAAGCATGGTGTCATATGGTAAGGAATATCCCCTTGGTCTGTTTGGGTCACCTGTTCTGCTGTGTCTCCTCCCAACTTCCCATGCACTCCCAACTTCCTTGCCAGCATGGCAGTAGGAGGAGCAGAAAAGGCTTTGGCTCTGTGTAAGCACTGCTCAGCAATTAAAAAAAATAAATCTCTATTCTCAACACCATGATCAGCACAAAGATAAAACATAGCCCCATATTAGACACTGTGAATAAAATTAACTCTACCCCAGCCAAAACTTACACAGAAGGAAATGCACAGCCAGTGGAAGCAGGGACAGGAGAATTAGAAGGGCTACAGGGATACTGTTAGGATGTGTAGGGATGCAGTCATGAAAACTAAGGCACAGATGGAACGGGACTTGGCAAGGGATATGGAGAATAGCAAGACAGGATTCTATGAGTACATAGGTGAAAAAAGAAAGGCCAAGCAGACTGTACACCCTTTAATAAATAAGAAGGGATAACTGGTGACAACAGATATGGAGAAGGCTGAGGTGCTCAATGAGCACACCGACAGGTGGACTTTCCACATCTGTCAAGTCCCTGAACCTCCAGATGGAGGTTGAGGGAGCAGAGTCTCTCCCACTGTAAGCAAAGAGCAAGCTTGAGACCACTTGATGAAACTGAATATCCACAAGTCTATGCGGCATGATGACATGCATCCCAGGGTCCTGTGAGAACTCGCTAATGTTGAGAAGCAACTCTCCATTCTATTTGAAAAGTCATGGTGATGATGAGAATTCCACAGTGAATGGAAAAAGAGAAACATCGCTCCCATTTTTAAAAAGGGGAGAAAGGAAGATCTTGGGAATTACAAACCAGTGATCCTCTCCCCTGTGCCTGGGAAAATCATGGAGCATATCCTCATGGAAGCAATGTTAAGGCACATTCAAGACAAAGTGATCTGAGACAGCCAGCATGGCTTGACTAAGGGCCAATCCTGCCTGACCAGTCTGGTGGCCTTCTATGGTGGAGTGACTGAAATTGTTGGCAAGGGAAGTCCAAATCATGTCATCTACCTAGACTTCTGTAATGCCTTTGACACGGTCTCTTATGGCAACCTTATCTCTAAATCAGAGACATGGATTTGGAGGGTGGAATTTTCAGTGGATAAGGAGGGTTTGGGACGGATACAGCCAGAGTTGTGGTCAAAGTTTCTGTGGCCAAGTGGAGGTCAGTGATGAGTGGTGTCTCTCAGGACTCTGTCTTGGGACTGATGCCCTTTAGTATCTCCACAGGAAGATTGAGAGCACCTTCATCAAGTTTGCAGATGATACCAAGCTGAGTGGTGCAGTTGGCACAACACAAGCACAGGATGCCATCCAGAGGGACCTGGACAAGCTCGACAAGTGGGCACATGAGAACCTCAGGAAGTGCAACAAGTCTGAGTGCAGGGTGCTGCACCTCTGTCAGGGCAATCCTAGACATAAATACATTGAGAGCAATCCTGTAGGGAAGGATTTGGGCATTCTCATGGATGAAAAGCTGGACATGAGCCAACAGTGTGCTCTTATAGCCCAGAAAGCCAAGCAAATCCTGGGCTGCATCAAAAGAGAGGAGGCCAGCAGGTTGAGGGAGGTGATTCTCCCCTTCTATTCTGCCTTTGTGAGACTACACCGGATTACTACATCCAGGTGTGGGGTTCTAAGCACAATAAAGATGTGAACCTGTTAGAGCCATTCCAGAGGAGGGCCACAAAGATGATCTGTTAGGCTGGAGCACATCTCCTACAGAGACAGACTGAGAGAGCTAGGGTTGTTCAGCCTGGAGAAAAAACTCTAGGGAGACTTCATTGAAGCCTTCCAGTACTTAAAGGGGACTTGTAAAAAAGAGGGAGAGCAACTTTTTATGTGAGCAGATAGTGATGGGACAAAGGGGAAGGGTTTTAAACTTAGATTTAGATTAGATGTTGGGAAGAAGGTCTTTATTCGGAGGGTAGTGAGGCCCTGCCCAGAGAAGTTACGGATGCCCCATCCCTGGAAGGGCTCAAGGTCAGGTTACACGGGGCCCTGGGCAACCTGAACTAGTGGGTGGCATCCCTGTTTGAAGAATGTCTGAAGGAATATTCCTCATTAGTGACCTGTTTTTTCTGTTCACCAAGCAAGTGGCCAAAAAGTATTATAATGTGTTTCAGCTTACATCTATAAAATGAGATTCTTTTCAGTGTGGTCAACTACATTTCCAGACCAGCTTATTCACATAAATATATTAATTCAGTGACAGCATGGACATGAGTTTTAAGAACAGATAAAAATTCCTTGCAGAAATGGGCAACAGTGAATGCACTTTTCAGTACTGGGGTCATAAAAAGAGGTCAGATAGCACCACTGCACAACTCTTTCAAGAAAGAAAAGGATTATTTTCCATGAGCAGGAGCTAAATAAGTTTATTTCTTTAATATTATATCAATAATTGCATTAATATTCTATCTTTTGTAATGATTGTTCTGCCTTTTGCATGATACATTCATAAAACTGGGTAAGTTACACAAAGCATAGGGAACAATAAGATAAAAATAAAAAAATAAACTGCCTCAGCTGCCTGTTTGCTTGCATTTCAAGTTATTCAGAGGAATAAAAGGCTAGAGATCATATAATGGAAAGCATTTTAATGTCTATTCTATTTATGTTATTTTGCTCATCTAGTACTGCACTGTTTTGCTGAATAATTCAGCTGTTCATATCTTTTCTTCTCAACAGTTCTAGCTGATCTCAAGTTCAAGAGAAGGAGAAATTAAGTATATGATGTTCAGACATAGTTTCACCTAGCTTTTTTGTTTCCTCTTGTCCAGAACTTTAGAGACTAAATTACATATATTTATATATACTAGAACAGGTCTAGACTGTAAGCCAGGAATGACAGCAAATTGTACTACTCTGGACATAATCCTTTCTCACATTATAAGGTACAATTCAGCAGACACAGCTGGGGTGAATTTCATCATTAGGTTTTGCAGACTTCTCTTTAAATTTCCTTAGAAACAAGTAATCATGCCATAGCTATGTGATCAAATAAACTGTTTCTAAAGGAATTGATTGTGCATTTTTTTTCTCAAATTCTTTCTACAAATGCTTTTGCTGCCCACACAGACATTGCTAGTGATTTATGCAAAATGCTTTTGTCAATGGCAAGCATGATAGACATTATCAAACCTAGGCACAACTTTTATGAACACAAATTCATGTCAAGCAGAATACATAATTTTATATTCCTTCCTACCAAACAGAATAAACTCTCTGTTCTATAGAATGATCTAAGAAAATGATACCTGAATTTTTATAATTATAAAACTTTATAAAAACTAAAAACATAGAAAAATAGGGAAGAAAGATTTTTAGAAAATAAACCAAAAAACCCCAAACCCAACAACCAAAAAAAGAAACAACTAGGTGAAAATTTTGATTATGAAGTGCCAAGATTGCCAGAACTTATCTGAGCTCAGCAGGTAAGTCCTGCAGGATGTCAGGTAAGTTCTTAAGAAGGTGACACAAGGCAATGCAAATAAAGTGTATTATGTCTGGCACAGATACTATTAGCCTCTGCTCCTGTTATGCACCTCCACCACTGCTTACCTGTATGTGATTCCCCTGCAGCCTGTGGAGAAGACTACACCAGAGCAGATAACCACATTGCAGTCTGTATACTTCCCCATGATGGAGTAGGTAGATATTTCCTGAAGGGACTCTTTCCTGAAGAGAGTCCATGCTGGAGCAGATTTCCCTGACAAGTACTGCAGCACATGAGAAGGAAGGAGCTGCAGGGAGGGACTGTTGTGGCTTGACCACAACCCCCTGCCCCAGCTCATCTCTATTTCTTTCTGCTGCTTGGGATGGGGGAAGATAGAGGACTTGGGAATGAAGGAGTAAAGTTGAGCCTGAGGAAAAGGAAGGATAGAGAGGCAGTATTTCAGTTTATTCATTTTCCCCAATTCCAGTCTGTTTTGACTGTGACTAATTGATTAGTGATCTCCTTTATCTTTATCTCTTGGTCTTTATCTCGACCCATGAGCTTTTACTTCTTATTTTCTTCCAATTCCTGTCAGGGAGGGGGAGTGAGAGAGCACGTAAGTGAAGATCTGGCAGCTGGCCAACCCACCGCATTAGTGTATCAAAGTTTGTGCCAGTAGAAGTCATAGCAATAACCAAGTGTCTAGAATTCTTGAGTAACTGTACCGCTTTTATTTTAGAAATGATTAATTTACTAAAATTACTCTCTTATATTCTGATTCCATGTTATTTTCCTGAGCTTTCTCTATATTTTGCTACTTCAGTTAAAGAAGTTGTCAATGTAAAAGCTAGTGTTCTCCTTGCAATATAAACTAGGTTTGAAAGAGACTGGAACTCTTTCAATGGATCAAAGCTGACCACAGAATTATTTAACAGATAGGGCAGCGAGGCCACATGGAGATACACAAAGCACAGTCAGCACATGGAGTCCATCTGACAAGCAAAGAGACAGACAATATTCAAAATATTTAAGAACTTTATAAAAATACTGAAGTCTTCTACAGCTAAATTAACTGGAACAAAAAATAACTGATGGATAGAACAAAAGCGATCTGGAGCAGGAAACTTTTCTGTTTTGACAGCCTATTCAATATATTTCTAGTACATAAGTCTCTGAACATCTTACATTGCTGTCACATGGTTATGATGCAAAATAAAATACTCGTAAACATATGGAACAAATATATGAAAGACACACTGCTGTTATAAAGCAGATTTATTTAAAACTCATTAATAAAGCAAGATATCAAACATTAGAAGAAAAAGCTCATGAGGAGGAAAATAGATCTGTGGGTACATCCATAAAATAAACTTTAACGACAAACTGGGCTTCTTTGTCTGAGGACTGCTAACATTGGATGGCTCATGTCTTTACAGCAAAACTCTCCTTTCTCCCTTTAACTAGAGCAGGCAAATACATGTTGTATACCAGGATCTGTCCTCTGTTAGTTCTTGAACAGGTTTTGAGGTTTGTTTAGGAGAAACTACCTGATGCAGGCTAAAACCATAAGGTTCATGCCACTAAGTGAACAGTAGGGGCAGTTGTGAGCCAGTGCTCAAGCTTGCATCCTGACAAAGTTTTATTTACTAACAAAGGCACAGCATGCAATTCTTTCTGTAAAATCAAGTTCTCCTCTCCAGGCCAAACACACCCTGATTCCTCAGTCACTCTTCACAGATAAGAGCTGCAGCCTTTTAATTGATTCAGTACTGAGAGTACTTCTGCAGCTTTTGTTTGCGTAAAGAAAACAACAACAACGAAAAACAGCTAAGAGCTGGCTGTTATTTGTAAACATTCATAAAAGTCTGTCTTAGCTAGGATTACACTCCCTTGGGTTAACTACGTTAGCAACTTTTCAGGAAATAAAAATTAAACTATATTTATCCCATAATAGAACTACAGTGTACTATGAAATAAAAAAAAAAATTACGATTTTTTCTGTTTCTTCTTAATGTTCCTCGGGAGAAACTTGGTTTTCTTTAGTTTGCATTTTGTTTTTGGTTGTGCTATATTTGTGTGTGTGTGTGTGTGCACGCGCGTGTGATTTGCTGAAAGATGTCTGTGGAATAAGGTGAGTAGTTGCAGGTGCAAAAGTTTAAAAACTGGCCGAAGATATGCTGTCTAAGAGAGGATTCTTTATTCCTCCTCTACTAACCTAGATAAGATGTTAAGACTGTCAGTAAGTAGTTTCTTATCCAATAAAACAGCTCTTGTGCTGTTCTTCATTTAACAAAATAACCTTGTCACACACAAGTGGTCTGAGCAACGGAAAGTCATATATTTTAAGAGCACTGTTAGTGGCTGAAATGTAAAGGGTCTGTATCTCTATACCACAGCATTACATCTAGATAAAGTTATCATGAACTAGAGAAATTAGATTGAGTTTTAATAAATAAAAGCAAATCTGCATCACTTGTAATTCTCCCCTCCCCCACCCCCCCCCGCCCTTGGCCTGGCAGCCTTTC
>VZRE01007299.1:0-53378 GCA_013396775.1 Cephalopterus ornatus | reverse complement strand
CCCTTGGCCTGGCAGCCTTTCAGTCAGGTACTTTCCTCTTGATGTATCTTAGATTTCCCATACTCCTTGCACTCCAGTTCTTTAGAATTTGAAGCCATTTCTGAACTGAAAGATGCAAAGGATTTAATTACCATACCAATCACAAAAGCCTATGTTATATCATGACTTTGCTATGGTATGTTTTATTTGGTAAACTGGCTGAGGAGGAGGAGAAAACTCTCCACTTTATAAAATACCTACTCAGATCTGGGGTTTCTTAGTGTAAGGTGGTTTATTTGGGGGGAGAGGGATCGTTTGGTTTTTTTCATTGTTGGTTGGTTGATTTTTTTCATGTGTTCACATCCCCATTCTTTCCCTAATTTTGGATAGATCTTCCAATTTGCCTTCTTGTAACTCAGTATTTAAGTATTTCAAATCTGCTTACCTATCCTATTTGTTCTTTAGTCAGCTAACAGATCTAGGTTGCATTATTGACTGCAGATGATGGTGTAAATTAACTTACCTACCTTAAAAGCAATGAATATTAAATTTATTGAATTTCTTTTAGTTATCACTGTTCTATAATGATCATAAATTACCATTATCTTGCTACTTCTGTAAAAGACAATTAAAAATGTTTTATAAATACATAAGCAACAAAAGAAGGGCTAAGGAGAATCTCCATCCGTTATGGGGGGGGGGGAAATATTGACAAAGGATGAGTAAAAGGCTAAAGTACTAAATGCCTGCTTTACCTCAGTCTTTAATAGTAAGATCAGTTATTATTTGAGTTACCAGCCCCCTGAGCTGGAAGACAGAGACAGGGCACAGAATGAAGGCCCTGTAATTCAAGGGGACATAGTCAGTGACCTGCCACACCACTTAGACACATACGAGTCTAAGGGGCTGGATGGGATCCACCCAAGAGTGCTGAGGGAGTTGGTAGAAGTGCTCACCGAGCCAATTTCACAGAATCACAGAATGTTTCAGGCTGGAAGAGAGCACAGTGGGTCATCTGGTCCAACCTCCCTGTTCAAGCAGGGTCATCCCAGAGCACATGGCAGAGGATTGTGTCCAGACAGTTCTTGAGTAGCTCTAGTGAGGAAGACTCCACAACCTCTCTGGAAAACCTATTCCACTGCACAGTCACTTGCACAATAAAGAAGTTCTTCCTCATGTTCAGGTGAAACTTCCCGTGCGTCAGTTTCTGCCTATTGCCTCTTGTCCTATTGCTTGGCACCACTAGGAAGAGCCTCCATCCTCTTGACACCCTCTCTTCAGAAAATTAGAGATGTAGATGCCGTCCCCTCTGTCATCTCTTCTCGAGGTTGAACAAGCTCAGCTCCCTCAGGTTTTTCTCATAGAAGAGATGCTCCAGTCCCTTAATCACCTTTGTTACCGCTCCAGGAGCTCCACGTCTCTTCTCTACTGAGGAGCTCAGAACTGGACACAGCACTCCAGATATGCTCTTACTAGAACTGAGTAGAAGAGCAGGATCATTTCCCAAAACCTTCTGGCAGTGCTTTTCCCAATGTACAACAGGATGCCATTGATCTTCTTGGCCACAGGGACACACTGCTGGCTCATGGACAGCTTGTTGTCCACCAGGACGCTCAGGTCCTTCACAGAGCTGCTTTCCAGCAGGTCAGCTCCCAACATGTACTGTTGCATGGGGTTATTCTTCCCCAGGTGTGGGACCCTGCATTTGTCTTTGTTGAACTTCAGGTTGTTCTCCGCCTACCTCTCCAACCTGTCGAGATCCTTCTGAAGGGCTGCACAGCACTGGGATATTGGCCATTCCTTCCAGCTTTGTGTCATCAGCAAACTTAACTGAGGAGGAATCTACCTCTTCATCCAAGTTACTGACGAATAAGTTAAAAACTAGTGGGACCCTGGGGGATCCCACTGGGGACAGGCCTCCAACTAAACCTTGTGACATTGATTACAAACCTCTGGGATCTGTCATTCAGGCAGTTCATAATTACTGTCCGCTCAGCCAATCCACGCTTCCTAAGTGAATGATTTCAATAAATTACTAGCAGTCATGGCTAAATGGGGAGGTCCAGTTTACTAGAAATTGGCAAATGTGATGTTCATCAACAAGAAGGGCCATAAGAGGGAACTACAGACCTGTCAGCCTGACCTTGGTGCTAGGAAGGTCATGAAGCCTTGAGTGCCATCATGCAGCACTTGCAGGACAAATAGGGGATTGAACCCAGACAGTATGGGTTTATGAAAGGCAGGTTCTGCTTGATCAACCTGATCTCCTTCAATTACAAGGTTACCTGCTTTTTGAATGAGGAAAAGGCTGTGGATGTTGTCTACTTTAGTAAAGCCTTTGACACCATTTCACACAGCATTCTCCTGGAGAAACTGGATGCTCATTGCTTGGATGGTTGTACTCTTCAATGGGTGAAAAACTGTCTGGATGGCCAAGCTGAAATTGTGATGGTGCACGGAGTTACATCCAGCTGGTGGCCAGTCACAAGTGTTCCCCAGGGCTCAGTATTGGGGCTAATCCTGTTTAATATCTTTATCAATGATTTGGACAAGGGGTTTGAGTGTATATTTGGTCAGTTTGCAGATGAGACCAAGATGAGTGGGAGGGCTAATCTGCTCAAGGGTAGAAAGGCTCTGTCCAGAAGGATCTGGACAGAAATCAGTTGTATGGTATTCAACAAGTTGAAGTGCTGAAGTGGATAACTGTGGCTAGCCCAAGTCCTGTTACTTGTATATGGAATAGCAGTAGAGAGAAAGACATAGTAATATCAATTTAAAAAAGCTTTGCTTTGATAAATAACCAGGAGACCTATTTTGCCCTCAGGAAAGAAACAAACTCTTGGTGACTTTATATTTCTGTAATCTGTATTTTGAAAACTCATACCTTTAGAATCATATCTTCCCAAAGCTGAAAACTGCTGTTGCAACAAACTAAAACTACATGTTATGAAGTAACAGCCAAAAAGTTACGTTTGAAAGATCTTATTCAGCAGCTATGGTTAGATACATTTCAAGAAAAAAAAATAAAGAAAAAGGGAAAAAAAAAAACAATCTGCAGATTCCAAGGGGGCAATAATGTCACTTCAGTGATTCTAATACATAGTTGAAAGTGGTTGAAGCATTATATTTTAAGAGTGGATATTAAATCCTAATTAACAACTAGAAAAATAAAGGATTTATTAACAACATTCTGATTGAAGAACATGTTGCACCACTCATCCACCTTTGGATTTTAAATTATCACTGTGTGGTAAATTAAAAATAACTCTATTTCTGCTTTCAGTACATTATCTCATGTCATTCATCATATCTAATGTATTCTAATCAAAGTTGTCTTTACTAAAAAATCCACTGATTGCATAGAATACCTCAGTTTGAAAGGGACTTAGGATGTCTCTACTGCAACATTCTGCTCAAAGGAGCACCAGCTATTAACTAAGTCCATGTTACCCAAAGCTCTGTGCTTTTGGGTCTTGAAAACTTCCCAGGATGGTGAATGACAACTCTTCAAGGTAACCTGTCCCACTGCCTAACTGTTTTAATTGTGAATATATTTGAACTAGTATCAGGTCAGATCCTCTCTTGTTTCTCCTTAGACCATTGTTTCTCTTCTCCATGAACCTTCTTAACAGCCTGCCTCTGTACTTTCAAGCAGTTGGAGACTTCTATGAGTTCTAACACATCTGCCAGAAACTGTCCATGTTGAGCAAGCACAGTTTCCTCAACCTTTTCTCATGTGGGATGTGCTGCATGCTCCTGGCCCTATGACTTGCTTCAAGACTATCAACACCTTCCTTTTCCTTGGGATCCCCAAGCTGGATGTATTCTAGATGCTGACTAATGAATGTTAAGTGAGGAAGAAGAAGCAATCAGTAGATTAATTCTCTCTTAATCGCGTGAGTATGTTCCTGCTGATACAGGTAAGTATGTTTTATCTTTCTTTGCTCCCCAGGTACATTGCTAACTCAAATCTAGCTTGCTGTCTAGTAGGTCACCTTGGTTCTTATCTAAAGAATTGTTCATTATCTAGTTAGTGCCCAGCTTCTACCTCTGCAAAGGTAAACCAGCAAAACCCAATAATTTCCACAGACTTGCTTTTGTACAAAATAGTAAGAATAAATGGTTCTAAGGATACAAAGTTTATTTCTGGACAAATTTTAATTTCAGATAAAATAACGTTCATATATGTTAGCAATTTTAAACTGAGACAGAGGCTAGACAGTATTCCTTGTTCAAGGAATCACAGAATGGTTGAGATTGGCAGGGACAGGTCCAACATCCCTAATAGATTTTCCTAGACTAGGTTTCCTGGAAGCATGTACTGATGAACTTTTAAATCTCCAAGGCTTGTGACTCCACAGCTTCCCTGGGCAACCCATGCCAGTGCTGAGTCACAGTAAAAGAAACTTTTCTTTATGTTCAGGTGGAAGCTCCTGTGTTTCTGTTTTGCCATATTAATGGGCATCACTGAAAAGAGCCTGGCTCAATTTACATTGTACCTTCCCTTCAGATACTTATATTATTGATAAGATTCTGCATAAGACTTCTTTAGGCTGAACAGTCCCAGCTTTCTCAGACTTTCTTCACATCAGAGATGCTTCAGGATCTTAATCATGTTCATGGTCCTTTGTTGGACTTACAGAAACATATTGTGCTTATTGCTTTTTATACAACAGAAACACAAACAGTGGCAACACTGTATAGCTGTAATAATTAGTTCTCCAAGCATAAGCATGTCTGTTCAGGAACCTGTCACGATAATTTTGCTGTTCTAAGAGTCTTCCAAACATGAGGTTTTTTTGTTTTGATTTTTAAACTGGTATTCTATTCAATTGTAATACATAAAAAATTGTAGTGATGGAAGTTAAAGGGAGTCACAAATGCCTGTGGTAGCTGAGAAAGGACTCTCATACCTACAATATGGAAACTAATATCAGAGATGAACTAATGAACCTAATGATCTACAGTTAACCATGTCCTCTGCACTCTTTTAACACTAAAACTTTACAAATAAGTAATGAAGTAGTTTAATTGTGTGAGCAGAAAATCGTACGAGATCTATAGTATACATTAAGCAGATCATACATTACTACTCAGTTGAGTTTATTAAAATGTCAGTAAAATAAATCATCAGGCTAATGTTAATTAATGATTAAGCAAAAAAATTAGCCCAGCAGGTGACTAGTTTACCTGCTTGAGGTGAAAATCAGTTTAATTCCTGCCTTGAGTCTTTCATGCTATTAGATTATAAATAGAATTTTAAGTATAACAAAATTGTTAAAAATTATTGCATCTTAATAGCTATAATCTATATTTCATCTCCATACAAAATAAAAGGAAATCTATGCATAGAGTTGTAATGACCTGTGCTGACTGGAAATATAATAATGTGCAAGTTGAGATTTCATATTTAGAAGAGAAGAACAAAACTAAATGAAACAAAATGCATCTACAAAACTTTCTGGCTAATATAAAAAAACCTATAAATATAATTTAAATATTAATTTTAAGGAAGAAAGACAAGTGAACAAATAACTGTCCTCAAATTGCTGTGCTTGTAGCAGAAATCTTCCCCCACCCCTTCCCAACAAGAACATTAAACAGCTGTGGAACACCATCAAGAACTGTGTGCATAGCTCAGGTGCTTTGTATTAGCATTATCCCTTTTCTCACTAATCCTGAAAACAGAGAATAATAGTATGGAAAATTTGCAAATACAGCAATCAAAGTCATCTCTGTTCATGCTTGCTACTGTTATCTCTATCTCTTGCAGTTTTTAGATGCTGATGGTGCTGTTCCAGGAAAAGCTCTTAAGAGCTATGTTTTATTGCAGCGTATAGGTTACTGAAGAGTGTTTATTCACCTAGAGAGACAGGTGGCTAGAGGGCAATTGCCATTTGTCACATATATATAGAGTTCATAATAAATTGTTAACCTAAAACAAGCCTTTCCAAGAGGCAGAGGTGATGTTTTTTTGCATCCTTATGTAACATCAACTGTGCATGTAAAGAAGAGATAGTTCCTTATTAAGAGAGAACACTGCAGAAATAGAGAACAGTTGTCTACTTCAGTTTCAACTGCCAGACAATTTTTTAACTGTTGATTGAGATGCTTCTTAAGTGTAGAGACTGATTTGTTTTGATTTAGAGTTCTGTCGTATTTAAAACTCTCTAAATAGACTACAAAGTGTAATATGTTTGTAGATATGTGCTATAGTATATATGTTTCTCTATGATTCATGGATGCAGCTATAATGTGATATATAGCCACTCCTCCTTAAGAGGAGCATCTGAGGTCAGTTCTCTAGGTCAGAGCCTGGAGGAGACTGAGAGGAGACCTCACTGTGGTCTTCAACATCTCAGGAGGGCAGGTGGAGGGGCAGGTACCAATCTACTGAATCTCGTGACGAGTGACAGGACTCAAGGAAATGGTGTGAAGCTGAATCAGGGCAGGTTTAGGTTGGATATCAGGGAGTGGTTGAGCACTGGAACAGGCTCCCCAAGGAAGTGGTAACAACACCAAGCCTGAGTTCAAGAAGTGTTTGGACAATGCTTTCAAGACACGTGGTGTGATTCTTGGGATGTCCTGCACAGGGCCATGAGCTGGACTTGATAATCCTGACGTGTCCCTTTCAATTCAGTATGTTCTATGATTCTATGGTTCTATGATTTTTTCGAAACGTAAGGTCTCTGAAAGTCACCCACAGTGTTCAGGATATCATAAGGCATGAGCCACAAAAAAAAATAATAAATTTTTTAAAAAAGACAACAGTCGCTTATTTAACAAGCTAGATTTCTACCTAATGGAAGCCACAGCTGATCCAAATTTGTGCCTGTGAAGGAAACAGGAGCAAATTAGAATGTACTTGGAAGATTTACAGTCATAGCATGCAGAGATATCTGTAAGACAAAGGCAACAGTGGTATCTTCTCTATGCACAGATAAAAAATATACGGGTGTACATTTTTCTTTTCATGGTGTTCTGTGAGCTCTTTTTAGACTTTAGCTCTTTTTTGACATGTTAAAATTGTTATAGAAGAAAAATAAGAAGTGATAATATTAAGGAAAAATCAAGGCTGAGCCTTGGAACAAGGACTCTTTAAACAACGGTGCTTTGTTGACTGGAACTTTTGGAATTTAAAATCTAAGATACAAATTAGGGTTGGGCCTGAGGATAAAGTCATGACAGAAGAAATCTCCATGAATTCATTGTCCATGGCACTTTTATGTAATAGTCAGGAAAAGGTTCATATTTATTTTTAAATCTAAAGAGATCCTTTTTAAATCTAATGAGATCCTCTCATCTCATCTTTTATAGAGTAAAAGCCTAGAACTTCCAGAACTTGTAATCTAATTGCAAGTATAATTTTATAGTAAGGTAACTTCTTTATAAACACCCTATTTCTGACAGTTCTACTTGGATATGAGAATAGCCACTGATCTACAGCTGTAACTAATATCACTCATTTGGGTTGTTTGCAATAGGTGTTTTTTTGTGTTTTAGCAGCATGGGAACTGCTGGTTAATTTGGTTTAGTTTCTCAGAGAACTTTTGATCACTGTTATCTTAGCAAGAGCCGTAGGTCTTAAATCATCAAGTTCTGAGCCAGTAGCACCAGAGACTATTTTGATTGATTGTACTACTTTTCTTCTTTTCCCTCTTTCTCTCTTTCCAAAAAGCATGAGAGAATTCATCAATCATTTTCTAATGCTTGCTAGTAGAGTAAAAGCTGCATTCAGAGCTATTCTTTAATCTTTAATAAACATTTTGACTTATCATGCTTTGTTAAAAATTATCTAAGTGTCCCTCAGATGTATTTGTACCTCTAATAGGTAGGAAAAAAGATATTGTTTAAAATGTGTACAGGGTTTGTGAATACCAGGAGAAGGGGTTTTCAGGTCACAAAGTGACCTGAAAGGAGTTCACAAGTTTAAGAAAATGCATTTAATTCTCACCTTAAAATATCTGGAAAGAGATCATATTTCTCCCGAGGTTAACATTTTTCTTCTCTAACTAGAGAAGATTATTCTGTATTGTGAGTGTACTTTGGTGCATCCATGCAAAAGTCAAAGTATTGTAAATTCTTCTGTGTTTACTGATTTTGTGAGCCTCAGTTATTTTTAGCAGGCAGTTCTTGTTATGCAGAATTGCTTTTTCACTGCCAGTAGAGGGAGCACAAACCATTGGATTTTACCAGACAAAATAAATGAAAATAGCAGCTGTTTTTTAATATTCTAACCACATTTTTATTTAATTAATTAGCAAAGAGTAGTTAATTGACATTAAATAATCAAGATTTTAAAAGTGTTTAGTTATTATGGTCATTCTGAAAATAGTAGTGTGTCACTTTTACAAAATTTTAAGGGGAGGTGCCCACAAGTAATTCTTTTTCAAGAAAAAAAATAATGCCTGACATTAGTAATCTGATGGAGTTCTTATAAGCAGTTCTTTAAAACCAATTTTTATGTAATTCGAATCAGTCTTTACCTACTTGGCCTTTAAAATATGCAATAATTTTACTCAAAGAGGATAATCACAATAAAGATAACAGTATTGTAATTAAGATTTCACACAGTGGTTTTCTTATTAAAATTTTTTCAGTGAAAATATATTTTTGTTTTGAACATGTTGAATTTACATTTCTGTGGGAACAACTGTTTTTGAGTAGCTTAGAACTTAGTTCTTAAAACATATCTGAAAACAATATGAATTATCCTTTTTCTTTCTGTATTTTCATAGCTTGTATTGAAATGAACTTTTATCACTCATTTGCATTACAAGCTGTCAAACTGCAGAGTGTCTTATTTCATAGATTCTTCTAGATCTGCATTTTATGTTTTGATTTTTGTGTACATTATTTTGTACATTCAAGCTTTAATCTTTAAATCAGCCAAACACTCCAAACACAGTAGTTTCTATAGGAATTACAGCTACCTGGTAGCTCTCAAGACATATAACTTCTGTAATATTTGTTACTTTCTAGCATTATATCAATAGACCAATTCAGATTATTTTATTGCAGTTGACTTTTTTTGACTAGTAATTAATCACTGAATAGTCAATAAAAGCTATGCTAGGTATAGTTCCAACTCCCAAGTCAAGCTCTCACTGTTAAAAATAATGGCAATCAAACAATCAATCATTAATTTTGGTTTATTATCACAAGAAGGATCTGTTTTTTGGTTTTTTGGTTGTTTGTTGTTGTGTTTGTGGATATGGAGTATATAGAATATATATATATTAATTTCAAGGTAATTGGCTATTGGTAATTGGCATTTAATAAGCAATAATTCTATTATTTTGAAGTTAAATAATTTGAAAATTGGTCTTTGGGGAGATTCCGAGCATACCCTAATACTCTTTGCTCTTAGTCTATTTCTTTTAAAGAAACACAGCTTTTGCTGTTTGTTGTATTAAAAAAAGCACCCTAACCAAGGCAAACACCACATGCAGATTTTCTCTTAGTATCTATTGACACAAATACGTACTTTTATATATGCCTTTATATTTTCATTTCTCACACAAGAAAGTACTACACTGTGACTTCTGAGTCAAATTTTCAATTAGGAAACAAAACTATAAACCTCTTGCATGTACTTATTTAAAACCAGAGAAAGTTGTTGTCATAGCTGAACCTTTTAATTCTCAACATTGTTATTGCACCTGTTGCCTGAAAACTCACCTCCTTTCTTATGTCTAGATGCTACTCTTGGATTTGTGTCTTATTGCTTTTGCTATAAGATGAGGAAACATCTAAGCAGACTGCAACACTCAACTTGTCCTGTTTCTGTCCCAGCTTATTTTTCCAGAAAAGTGCAACGAAAGCCCCTAAAGCACTTTAAAAGTATTGGCATTCATTTCTAAGAATTTTTTTCTAGTATTTCTAGGGGTCTGTGGATTTCTTTTCTGCCCTGTGGATACCTTCTGTATTATGAGCCTGAGCACTCATAGAGAGCACGTTGTAATTAAAATCCTACCTTTGACATTTTTCTCAGTGTGGGAAAATGACCCTTTCACCTTCTGGAGCCAACTTTTCCCATACTGTCTGATTATGATTTCAGTATTTTCCACTGGTTTTAAGCTATATTTTGAAACCTCATTGAGAGTTTTCAAAATATAAAACTCTCATGGATATATGAAGATGTTGTACATTTATCAGTTTTAAAAACTAGGCACTAAAAATGTAAGTTATTTTAAATGTTCTTCTATTTTCTTTAAGAATATTCTGATGTATGTTCAAGTAATAGCTATAGGGACTTATAGTTTCTAGATAACTTTCATCAAAGATACTTAAACAACAGAAGTCATTAACGATTAAAAACTATAAATTATAGAGTCTGAATGGATTTTCTGAAAAAATGTTTCATTTAAAACAGCCATGGAAAATTGGTGTCTTGTTTATATATTCCCAAGAAAATGGTTTGATAGTTTTCACTTTGATTCAATTTATTATTTTTTTATTACTTTAGAAGATTAAAGATGTTTGAGTGAAAGTCTTTTTTTCTATCCAAAGTAAAATATTTTTTTCTACTGTAGACACTTATTAGAAAAGCCAAACCTCCTTAGTTCATATATCTGTAATGACAAGTGATAATGCATAATCCTTTCCCCACAAAGCTGAAGATTAGGGAAAAAAAAAAAAAAACCAAGAAAAAAACAAACTAGAAGAATTTGGGTGGGAAAACATTATCCTCATTTTTCAGATGAAGAACTTAATTTCAACTGGTTTTCAATTGGCTTGTCTACTGAGAGGTCTAGAGGGTGAAATGAGCCTGACATTTAAGAAATTGAGGGAAATTTCTTTATGTACTCTTATGGAGTGGAAATAATACTCTGAGGATACATACAAACGCTTGTAAAAATACAGTAGTGGATTTCTCACTCTGTTTTCCTGTAACAAAAGCAGAAGAAAAAAAATTCAGATGTCCCTTTTAAAATGGACTTATTAAATAATTTTGCGTTTTTTAATAAATGTAAACAAAAAACCCAGAGCAAATCATCACTGTTCCTTAGCAGAAACAATAATTTATAGTGCATACTGTATTTTATAAGGTTTTGTTTGATTTTTTTTCTGCAATATTCCTTTTTCTTTTTCTGTATGAACGTGTTTTATGCAATGATTCACAAACTATGATTTTGTCATCCTAAGATTTCCTTAAGTAGCTGTATTCTAGTTCTATATTTCTGTTGGTTTTATCTGTCATTGCTTCACTTTTTTTTCTTATTTTAGTGCTATTTTAAGTGCTATTACCTAGCAATTTTTGCCTGTTCCAACTTAAAAGTTTCTTCCCCACCTGCCAGCCTAATATCTCCATATAAATAAGAAACAGTCAATCAGTCCTAAACAAAATTTTTGTTCAAGTGCTTTTTGTTAATAAAAGATCTTCCTTTTTCTGCAAAAAGGATTAAAATGAACTTCGGTAGAAGAGCCTTTATTGTCAGAGACAAAGTACAAGACTCAGCATCAGCTTGAGGAATTTTGTGTATCTCTTAGGATGGCTGATAAGAACATAACTCATTAATTGATATTTCTTCTAGCTTTTGCCACATTTGCTTTTCTGGAATGGCAAATATAAATCTTGGAAGTCATAATGAACCTGAAGCATGTAGAAATCCAACTGTTTTGAAGTAATTTCTTTTAAATGTCCTAAGAGAAAGACAATCAATAGAGTTCTAAAAGTAGTTTAATATAGAAGAAATTGGTAACTCCAGTTCCTATATTAATCTTCATTATTAATGAGCTTTAAAATGCTTATCCTGTTCTTGCCACTGACTGAGTCTGACTATTCAGCTTAGTAAACACAGAATCATATAATGGTTTGGCTTAGAAGGGACTTTCAAGATAATTTAATTCCACATACTGCTCCTGACTTGGGGAGGGACATATGACTGGACTTTTTCTCTGTTTGCTCTTCACCTGTCAGAGGATAACTAGAGAGTTGATGGGTTTCTGCAGAGTTTTCCTTTGTGTTTTGAGAGTCAGAGTAAAACTGAATAAGAACCATTCTGAGCTCGGCAATCTATCTCCCTTTTCATCTCTTCGAAAATGTAACAGTATTTTTGTGAGGGGGGCTTGATAGCAAGCTTACTGGAATCAAAACAAGCTTTTCCCCACCACCTCATTAACTTCAGCATATTTTACTTTTGACTCTAAATTTCCGTTTCTCTTTAATTGAGATTTAAATTGTACAGGCAGATAAACCTCTATTTCATCTAGGATAGTGAACTACATTCTAATTACAGATCTCACTGCTATTGCTGTTTTACTAAAATCCTTTGATATTTTCTTGTAGGTTCATAAAGCCTGATATATAATTGCAAGTGGTTCAGCAAGGTCATTACCTAACTTCCTTAACATAATGGGTTTCATACCATACTGACCTGCTGATTTATACATTTTAAAAACTTAAAAAATTTTCCAAATATTTTCTTATCTACTCTTATCAACAGTAATATTGACCTGGTGTTCAATAATTGCTAATCATTACAATTTTTTTCATCTTTTCTTAAAAGGACTTTAAAAAAAATAGTGTAGAAGTTTAGTTATTTTAGAATTATCATTGATTTGCTTGCAGTCATAAATGCTGCCCTTAAGTTATCTGTCCTGCCTGCCTATCTCCCTACGCATATCTTCTGATCTGTTGGTGAGCACTGCCTTGTTTCTTGGTTTTCTAAATTTCCTTGGCAAGCATTAGTTTAGGGAATTGTGCTATCACAGAATATGTTCTCCAGAAATAAGAGCATGGACTTAGTAAAAATGATTAAAAAATCCTTGATAATACATTTATTTTGTAAACAGGGGCTTTGCAGATAACTAAAAGCAAGGAAAAAACATCAGCATCCAGCTGTGTCTACAAATTAAGGGATTTGGATAAAGCACTCTGTTAACATTTTTTGGGCCATATTTGGCCAACCTTAATGAGTGTAACTGTTCAATGTGAATAAGGTTTGAAAAATACATCTCAAGTGGGTTATAGCTCTACCTAATCTATGATTGTTTTTTCCTCACCACCAGTACTTCTCCATCGTGCCTCCTCCTCTGTTTCTTTATAGAAATCTAGGCAGGTGAATACAAGTCTACTGCACATCCACTGCATAAAGTAGTAGTATCACAGAAGGAAACCGAAAACCTGGTAATTTATTTACTGCTTTTTAGTTTCTTCAGTTGCTCTGCATTGCAAGTTTTGGGAAGAATGATTCATATACCAGACCCATGCTCTCCTTGTCTGATGTACTCAGTTCTACCGGTGTTTTTCAGGACAGGATTTTTTATTTGGTTCTCATCCATCCTTTTACCCTTGCAGTGACAAGATCCAGTGGTTTTATTTGATTGCTTCCTGTGCAATGATCTGTGGCTCTAGATAACATTTTTTTTTCAGACTTCCCTATGGGCTACAGTCTGATCTACAGGGATGAAAAAGATTATTGCTCAAAGAGGTTTTTCTATCAGCAAAATGTTGAAGCAGTTTTCTCTTTCATGTATCTTATTGTGTATGTAATCATAACAAACTTTCATTTTCACCTTCTTTAACTCTTTGGAGTCCCTTTCAAAATGGAAATCCTTATCAGTTGAGGGAAATCATACTTCTTTTCTAAGATAATTCTTAAAATCAGTAAATAGAGAGTTGAAGCTTTCAGGAACATATATGTGTATTTATATATTCTTGCTCTACTGAGTGAATATTGCTGACAGATCTGACACCACTTTCTGAAAGATGCAGTAGTAAACAAGATGGCTGGGACTTGTATATCATAGACCAGTTATTTATTGTGGGTTTGAGTTATAACAGTAATAATAAAGTATGTTTCCTAATTTTTATATAATTTGAACTATTTATGTGAAACAATGAGTTATTCTAAGTAAATGCCCATACTATTTAGACACTGTCTAGTCCATTGCCCCTGTAATGAGCAGGGACATCTTCAACTAGATAACTAGATGCTCAGAGATCCATCCAACCTGGTCTTGAACAGTTCCAGTGATGGGGCATCCACAACTTCTCAAGGCAATCTTATCAAGGGTCCCATCACCATCATAGTGAAGAAATGAGTTCTAGTATCTAATCTAAACCTACCCTCTTGTAGTATAAAACTGTGCTGTCACTATAGACCTTGGTAAAAAGTCTTTCATCTATCTTATAAGCCTTAAAGGCAACGAGAAGGTCTTCTAAGAGCCTTCTCTTCTCCAGACTGAATGATCCCAAGTCTCTCAGCCTTTCTTTGTGGGTCCTTCAGACCTCTGCTCATTTTTGTGGCCCTCCTCTGTGCCACTCTCACAACTTCATGTCTGTCTTGTGCTCCAGAGTTGGATGTAGTACTTCAGCTGAGGTCTTATGACAGTGGAGTAAAGGGGCAGAATCCTGCTGGCTGCACTTCTTGTTATGCATCCCAGGATACAGTAGGTTTTCTGGGCTACAAGTGCACATTATTGGCTCATGTCCAATTTCTAATCCACCAGTATCCCCAAGTCCTTCTGCACACTTTTGCTCTCAATGAGTTCATCCTCCAGTCTGCCCTGATATCAGGGATTGCTGTCAACTAGGTGCCTGATCTTGCATTTGGCCATATTGAACTTCATGAGGTTCGCTTGGGCCCACTTCTCAAGCCTGTCGGGGTCCCCCTGGATGGCACCTTTTCTCTTCCAGTAAGTCAACTGCACCACTCAGCTTAGTGTCATCTTCATACTTCCTAAGTATTCACTCAATCCCACTGTCCATGTTACTGATGAAGATATTAAACAATATTTGTCCAAGAACAGACCTTTGAGGGACATAATAATATTGATGATAGTGATGATGATGATGATGAAAATAATAATAAAATGATGTATAAAAGATTTTAGAAAGCTACTTCATAGGTAACACAATATAAGTAAGATACTAGCTCACACACTGAAAAAAAATTAAATGCTGGACTATGTGATAGAGTATTAGCGGTTCACTTAAAACTGAATTATAGATTAAAAAAAAAGTCTGAAAATAGTAGGGGAAAAGTAAGAAAAACAATGACAGTTACTGTGTGCTCATTTCCTGACAAAAGTAAAAAACCCAAAGAAACCACCAACCCTCACCGCCAAACCAAACCGAAACAAAAAAACCCAACCAAACAAAAAAGCCTCCACAACACAGAAACATAAGGAGCTTTATTGCAAGTTTTACCAAAGCGACCTACAGTAGAAGAGTGAAAGAAAAAATTACATTAATTTGTAGATAGGGTTACTTTTCAGTGTCACAGGGTAGAAAAGCTGCCAAGAGGAAATGGTCACAAATGAAGAAGAAAATCTCAAATGATGTGACGTTCCTTTCACATCTATGTGATACTTCCTATTTTCATTTGACCTCAATAGCTGTGAAACATTTGTAAAAATAATTGGTTTTAGATATAAATAAATTAGCCACATTTCTAAAATTAATTATATATACCTTTTCCCCCCTCCTTACATCAGCCTCAGCAGAAATCTTATAGTTTTCCTTATCTAATATATTGGAAAACTTTATTCCTGAGATTTATAGACTGAGCTATTAAGCCATACATTGTAACTTGTAATCTCTCTCTCTCAAACACATAAAGAAGGAAATAAATTAATAGAAAAATTATTTCTGTCTAACCTAACAACTTCAAGACTACCTTCTACACAGACCTTGATGATATTGCTAATTTTGAAGTCTTAATGCAAGTATAACACAGGCCTCTTAAATATTTTGTATGCTATCTCTAACATTTGATAATTTTATCAAGTCAAAGTGGAATTTGAATTCAGAATGGAGTTGCTTAAATCTATCAGTGTGGCCCACAAAAAGGAAAGAGTGAGATCAATTTGATTTTTTTGGTTTCCTGAAATGTAAAATTTTTGAACTCTTTCCTTATTTCCTTTTCTTTAGAATAGTAGTGGTATAGATGACACACCATTTTATTTTGTATGACAGGAGAAAAAAAAGACTAAAATGGCAAAATGGAAAACTTCTCTGGAAGGAAGTCCTAGGAGATGAATACATTTGTAGTACTTTGGTTGAGCTAGATTATACTGGTATATGTCTATTACACATTGCATAGGAAAATATTATAATACCATGTAAATATAGTTCAACTAACAGACACTGCAATAGAATTATTCAAAAGATTACTTTTCAGTTTGATTGTTTAAGTCAAGTCTACTTCATGTAAATAAAATGGAATTTTATAGTAAGGAAGCCAGTGAACAAGGGTGAGGAAATGAAATCACTATTTTTTTCACTTCAGACAATATATTATAGAGACCTATTACATTTAGTCACTTATTAAATTGGATAACATAGTTAATATCAAGTCCTGCAATTTGATGGCAATAATATTTGGTGATTATAGTTATGTAATTATGTAAATACACACAGAAACTCACATAAATACACATTGACTCACACAAAACTGTATTTAAAAAAAACCAAAACAGATCAAAAACATCAAAACGTTTAGTGGTAAGTTGTCTCCATGCAGCAGCTAATTTCCCATCCAGGGGGATGAGGGACAGAATCAGGACAAAAGAGACAAATAAGCATGATTCCTTTTGTTCAATTCAGTTTATCCTAATGTTGTAATCTGAAAAGGTGGCATGTACAGTCTGATACTATCCAGACTACTCGTTTAACCACTTATTCTCCACCTGAGTCCAACACAGGCAAAAGAAGTTTAAAATCTTTCTGTGGCTTTCACAGAAATTTGTGAAGAAACTGTAGTGCTTTGAAGATATAAGACTGTAGAATAATTTGGGTGGTAAGGAAGCTCAGGACTTTTCTAATTCTTCTCTAAACAGAGGCAGATGTGTGGTGAGACCAGGTTGTTCAGCATTTCGTCCAGTCAGGTCATGTAAACCTCCAAGGACAAAGCACAAACTCTCCAGACAACTTCTTCCACCACTAGACACTTCTCAGGGAGGAAAAAGCTTTTCGTTAAATTCAATCCAAGTCTGTCTTGTGACTATTTGGGCCCATTATCTCTCATCCTCCAACTATATACTGCTGGGAAGGACCCACCTCCATCTCCTTGACAAGCTCCCCATAGGCACTGGGGAGCTGCTGTTAGGTCCCCACAAATTTGTCTCTTCTCCAGTCTAATCAAGTCTTGTTCCCTCACGCTTTCCAAACATAGCAAGGGCTGTAGTCCCAAGCATACCAGCATCCTTCTGCTGAACTGCGTATCAATGTCCTTGCCCTGGGGGCACATTAAGATCCAACACAACTCTAAGGTCAGTCTTTACCTATTTTCACATAAGTATTATACAACATGGAAATGCTTTGTGACTTCTAAGTTTTAAACAGTTTTACCTATGCAAAAATTTGTGCATTCAAGCTCATTGCTCTTGAATTAATTTCATTTTGGTATTTCTGTTCACATCTGAATATCAAAGTAAAATTTAGGACGTGTAAGCCCCAGCATTACAAACCCCTCTGCATAACAAATCTTATTTTTCAACAGTTGTAGACAGCAATGGAGAAATTTTTCATTCCTTCATTAAAGTCAATCAGCTGCATTTCCAGTATTTGACTTTTAAATTTCCTAATACCATCATTTTCTTCCCCAAATTTCCTTTGCTAATAAAGACACTCGATAATTTTTTTGATTATATCTAATATTTTATATTTGAATATTTACCAACCACAGACAGCTTCTTTTAGTATATGGTTCTCTTATTTGGTGTTAGCACATTTTAAATATATCAGTTACCACGGTCAGTAGCCATTTGAATCTCTCAGACTTCCTTTATTCAGTTACATTTTATTCACACATTTTTGAGACTGTTCTTTAAAGAGAAAACCTGAATAATTGTTCTTTTTTTTTTTCTCCCTCCCCCTCTTTGCATGCAGACCGCAGTCTGTGTGTATCATGCTATTACAAGACAGAGAGTATTATAGATGTAGGGAAAATATTTGTCTATATGTACTCCCTTAGGAAAGAGCAGTGTTGGAAAAGGTCTTTGATAGGACCACACAGTACTTTAAATGGACATTTCACAAAACTTCTCCTTCTCAAAGAGAATCCTGATAAATCAGATTTATTGCCTCCAGAACATTTCAGTCATAGTTAAATAAAAGAGATGAGTTAGGAAAAAAAAAATACAGTTAAGCATATGTATGTATTTGCTGCATCTCTTTATAGCAACATTAAAGTCCTTTTAGAAACAGAGTAGGCATGTAGTGGTTGATGAATATGGACCTACGCCTTTCACTGAAAGCTCAGCACTGAAGGCAGGGGCAACTGGCTTTCTTGATAGTCTCTGTTTTCATCATTTAAATTACTGTATCATGGCTTCAAAAGCTTTATTCGATGTGGGTATGAGAAAATTATTTTTTTGGAAGAATTTATTTTTTTCTGGGTGTTTTCATCTGTTCTTAAGAGAAGCAAAGTTATATACTTTGAGGTTAATATAAAGCTTCCATTCAAATTAAGACTTGTCCTTCTAAAATTAATGGTATACATATCCTACAATATTTTAAGTCTTATATTTTCTATCAGACGGAATTGTAAAGCAGGGTTATAACTCTTGCTATTTTCAGTTACTGGCTTGTAGGTCAAGGACTTTAAGAACCTGTGGAGCAGATCGCATAAACAGCTTTACTGAAAATATTTTTCAGTGAATTATTGCTAACAATTGTGGAGTAAAATTATGTAACCCTCTAGAGCTATGCAATACAGCAAGCAGCTTTACTGTTAGTCCAACTTGGCTTGATTTCTTCAGGGAAATGAGTCTTACAGTTGTCTTTGATCTCTGGACACTCCCCACAGATCATGGCTTTCATTGTTTGTTCTTAGCTTTCAGATACATGCAGAGCTCAGCTTAATATAATTGCAGTGGAGGTGTTTCACAAACCAGTCATTTATTTTCAAACATAAGTTGCACATATGCAAACATTACCAACCTTTAAATCTGTTACTTAATGTTATGCAATCTACTTATTTTCATAGCTTATTGTTTAAGGTTTTGTGTTCACAGAGATTGATCAGTTACATTAAAATACAAACTTGTGTTTGTTTGCTGTGTATTGAACAGTTTTGATCACTGACACTAAGTAAATTTTTGCACTGACAGTATTTTAGTTTAGAAAACAAAAATGCAACTAATTCTCTTTTTTTGTCAATAGTTGCATGTAATTTTCTCTGGAAATCTTAAATAGGACTTTTCCACAGGGCTTCTGCTGAAGACCAAGTGAGATATCCTAAATATCCAGGAGTTAAATTTTTTAAGTAAGCACACTGTGTATTGGTTATTCAGTGAAAGACAGACTCAAGACAGAAGAGAGTGTACCTCTGAGCCTTGGTAATGATTCAGGCATCCTACATAGAGATCAAGATGGGAATAATGAGGTAACCTGAGAATCAAGAGAAAGATACGAAAAATCCTGTTCCTGGAGGAATAAATTGGTGCTGAAATGTTCTGCTACCAAAAAAATGGCAACTGTAGGGAAATTAGGTATGCAAGAAATCTTAGACTCAAATTTGAATTAGATTTTTGAGACCAAAATTTTCTGAAGTAATTTGTTGAATAAAAATGTCAGTAAATTTTCTCTCATGTTTGGCTAAGGACCTACTTAAAACAATATTGGGGGGAAATAGACAACCCTGTATTTTTTTATAATAAAGACGTTTTCTGTCAGAGTCCTGAGTGCATCAAGAGGACTTTAGCTGACCTGACCAGTCTGTAACAGTCTTGTTTCACAATTCTTTTCAACATTTTCTCCTAGGTTGAGCTGCTTGTGTTGAAAGCCGGCTATGATATAGTACAGCTGTGTGACCTTGGACCAAACCTCTCTAAATACAGAAAAATCTCGAGAAAGAGCAGTGAGATACTGCTGGAGAGCTGTCAAATGCCTCCCCTGGGCCCTTATGTGTGCAAATTCTACCTATTGACCTACATATTGCATTTAGGCTCAGTCCTAGCCTGAGCTACATCAGCAGTATGCTGTACTGGGCCTTATTTCTTGCTGATCTCAGCACTGCCATTATGACTTGAGTTCCCACCTTGGCCTCAGGTCTCCTTGGTCACTATGGATTTACCTGGTGATTGCTGGGCATTCTGCTGACCCCAGTCACCATTATCATTCCTGCCTTGGTACCGAGGCTTCATAACTTCAAAACATCTTGAATCCTAAACTGAGCAAGCATTATAGAGTATTTCTCTTAGTCTGTGCAGGAAATACCTGGGAGTTTTGGTGGGAGGTGATTTGCTTTGTTTTGTACTTTTTGTGGATTTTTTTTATCTTAATTTATGTTACTTATAAACACGAACAAGAGAAAAATAGCAGGGATAAGCAGCCAATATACAATGTATAAAAATGCCTATCACCCTAAGTTCACTGCTTCTATTGGCTATTATATGCAAATAAAATAAAAAAAATTAACAATAAAATTTAATAATTGCATCAATACTTTCAAATTAACCCTGAAAACCCAGTTCCATTTAGTCTTTTAAACCTTGACTTCAAGGGTAACTTGATCTAACCCTTTACAAAATTTTTGTAACACAATTTTTATACTTTGGGTTTTTTTCCATTTTAGCTCAAATTTTTCTTGCCTTTTTTTTTTGTTTGTTTGTTTGTTTGTTTGTTTGTTTTTGTTTTTTGTTTTTTGTTTTTTGTTTTTTTTTCCCATCAGACTGGTGGTTAGAGGTCTTGGTCTTCTAATAATGAACTCATTTGCAAGACATGCTTTGCCAGTGTTCCCTTTACCCTCCAGAAAATGTGGCTACCAAAATTTGCATTTTCAAACTCAGCTCACTAATCATAAATAGTTCATGAATACATGCAGGTACTTGACAGATATAAAATTGGGCTGCACAGCATGGATGAATGCTGATGTTTTATTAAATGTTAAGTGAGCACCCAGAGTATAAAATCCAGAATTACAGGATATTGCTGTTCTAACCTTCATTTTCTGTTTCAGATTCTTCTTAGAATCTATTCCAGTCTGGAATTTATTCTGAAAACAGTTACTAGTTATAGCTTTTGGCTTTTGATCTACGTTGATATTATTGTGCATGTGGTTTCAGCATATGTACTCCATTTGATAGTGGACAAAGAATCAGGCTGAACTTTTTTCACTTTCTCTCTTTTCCTTAGATCAGCCATGTAGAACCACAACCAGTTACATTGAACTTCTTTCTGGATTTCTTTACTTAAAAGTATTTCCTTTTCTCTTTGCTATTTATAAAATAGGAGAAACAAGAAATGAAGGCAGGCAAATCTTACAGATCTTTAAGCGTTATTGCTCATGCTGAACGGGAACAAAACAAACCTATAAGTAGTTTTACAGTTTTTCATTCTTGGAAATAGAGAACAATTAGAGATATGAGAATTTGCCAAGAACGCAACTGTGCTGCCAACACTTAAGCAAATGAAGGAAGGAATGCAGAGAAGATGGATTTACTCTTGAAACTGGTTCTTCCAGCTGGTCTTTCCCGTTGCTGTATGCATTTAAAAAGCTGAGGAGTCTTTCAAATTGCTCCGTGCCAAATGTGAGCAATAATGCAAAATGATTTGAGGTTTGCAGTAAAGATGGAGAGAGGTGCTTTCAAGAAATTACCTATGTGATTACAGAAATGGAAAATCAACGAGGTTTGGTTGGATTTTTTTAATACCTTAATATTCAAAATCAGTTTGTTCTTAAACCCTTTGGAGTAAACTTTATAGATTTTTTTTTCTTTTGACATTGAAAGAGCCACAGTTTAAAAACTGATGACTATAAATAAATAAGTGGAAATTGCTGAAATATCAACTGCTGATATACACCAAAAGCTGATATGATAGCTGGGAAGGAAGTGTAAGAACCAGGAAAAAAAATTGTTGTCAATTAGATCTGAGCAAATATCTCAGAATTTTTTACACCATTCCTTCACTTTGATTTATGGTGTCTTCAAAAAGTGTTCAATACTTATTTTGGTGGGTGATCTGTTTATTAACATCCTTGAAAACAGTAAAATACAAGTGCATGTTTGTCATCTGTGGAAAGCATGTTCTGAGTGAATTAACCTGGGAGTTAGGACGGGAATGGAACTGAGGAAACGATCTCAGATGGACAATAAACTTCATTGTTAAAAGATCTTCTGGTCTCTTTTATATTTTAATGTTACAGATAGACATAGGCATACCTTTGGCTGGTCTCAAAATGAGACTGTCGTTACACATAGAATCACAGAATCGTAGAAATCATTTGGTTTGAAGGGACTTTAAAGATCACCTAGTTCCAACTCCCCTGTCATGGGCAGGGATACCTTCCCTTAGACAGGGTTGCTCCAAGCCCCATCCAGTCTGGCCTTGATAATCGTTTCCATAAATATATATTTGACTTCAGAATTCTTGAACAGCTGTCCAGGTGATTGGAAAAGCTAAGATGCTGTGATTTCACAATTATGTACAGTTTATCTTGCGAGTATTGTGGTAAGAGTGGTTTGCTAGCAAGCTAAAAGCATACACTGAATCGAGTAGAAATCAAATTACTTAAAGATAGTGTTAACATTCTTTTCAAAACAGTCACTTCCAACAATTAAGAATTGAAAGTAAATTTTTCTTCCTACTGAAGCTATCCAAAAGTGTTGCATAAAAAGCCCCAAACCAAGATAAAAACCAAAGCAATTTAATTTATATCTTTATCTATTATGTCAAAAGGGCTAACTCATAACAAAAATGTGTTGTTGGAACATTAATGAATTTTGCTTGTCTGCAGCTTGTTTTTACATGACACTTAAAATAATTACAGTGTTAAAAACTGGGGTATCACTATAGGAAATATATGAGTAATGACTAAGAACAAATTGCCAAATACTGGATTAGCAAAACTACTTCCTGGAGCACTTAGAAAGTTTTTTTTTACACAGATGCTGAAACATCCAGGCATTATGAGGTAGTTCTGAAGAGATCATTGGTAGAGGTGTTGTAAGTACAAAGTGGAATAGCAAAAAAAGTTCAGAGTTTGCTCCAGAGAATAACCATAAGAAAGCAAATTCAGGCATCATTTTGCCTACAGATCTATGTAAGATTAGTTGACAAAGCAGTAGCTGGTATATATGCATTGAGCAGTGACAGGAAGGCAGCAGAAGGTACTTTGATCATTGAAGAAGAAAAGAAATTTTTAAATTCTGTCCACAGACAGAATATCTCATTTCAGTTCTTTCGGTTACTACTTACAAAATAGAACTCAAATGAGATAGAAAATGAAAACAATTTTAATAAGAAAAAACAAATTGTACAACTAATTAGTTATTAATATACCATTTTATTCCAATATTTTGTCCAAATATTTTGTCTAAATATTCTCCTTTACCTACTGTTATGATCAGCTGCAATGGAATGCTGAATGGAGAGTGTTAATGAATACCATAAGTAAGAGTAATGAGTCAGTTTTGGGGATGAATGGAAAGAACATTTTCATAAATTGCAAAATGGGAGGGGGGGAAAGGATACATTCTTCCCTCGTATTAGGCCCTCAGGTCAGTACCAAGCAAAGATTTGGCCAAAAGCAGTTTTCATAAAATGAATTGTAAATGAAGAGGTATCTCTTTGTGACAGAGACAGTGAATCGGGAAAAGAAACAGAACACTTGAAACCAGAACAAGCAAGAATGTTTATTGGTAGAAACAAAGACAGTGATTCTTTGCTTTTACTATTTGGAGATAAATGGTGGAAAGTCTAAGCATGAAAAAGCCTCTTCTGTTTATATTGCATTGTGGAACAAAATTGCATACACATTTTCATTTAAATGAAATCAGACATGACTCCTTACATAGTTTGTGCAACATAAATGGTCTGAGAACATCTCAATTCTTAACTTGGGCTTGTCTAAAATGTACTTTAGTCTCTTACAGATCTTTTTAAACCTGAAGACAAATAAACTATAAAGATTAAGTATGGTTGTATGGGTTATGAGCATGCATTTCAAAGAAAAAATGAAGGAGCAAGTAGTACTGTTTAGCTTTCCTACTCCAGCATCTATATTTGCTACTGAAAATCACTTCTCCAAAGTCTCTGAGACATTTTCTTGCCCATTCCTTTTCACATATATTCGTTTTAATTTGTATGCTTATTCAGAGCTGTACAGCAGCTTTGTCAATAAAGTTACAGTCTGGTGCTAATGTATTTGCTTAACATTATAGCCAATCCATCCTAAACCCTGAAATAATAGCTAGAAATTGTGTGCCATTATCTTCTTTACACATCAGTTTTCCATGTCCTTCAGCTACTGTCCTGGTGACACTATCGATTTTACTCTGTATCATTGCTGATAACAAAAAAAAAAACAAAAAACCAACCAACCAAAAAAAAAAACCAGCAACACCCCCAACAAATGAAAGACACAGAAATCATGCTGTTTCTTGTACAAAATGAGTTAAAACATATTAAGATTACATTCAAACCTGAGGATAACAGGTAAGTGTAGGCTTTGTTTGAGTAAAAGTAGACATCAACTAGTCACTTATGCTGCCTTTGTAGGCAGAAGCGTGGACTTCTAGAATACTTAATCTTATCCTAATATAAATATTTAACATGTGGCAGCCAATCTAACCTAAGTTCTTCTTCCTGGCTATAAAGAGAACTTAGCATTAATTATATTTTAAATGTCTAAAGTTAGGTAACAAAAATCATATGCTAATTTGTCTGTGCAAACAGTAGTTTCAAAGAACCTTCAAAGTCACATAACATCTTTGAAGTCGGAAATGGCAAACAAGAGTTTGCAGATAAGAATACTCCTATGACATAGAGTATATGTATATTTATAAAAATAAATAAGAACCAGAATAGTGCAATGGTAAATGACAATTATAAAATAATTTTGCACTGAAGGAATGAAATTGAAAATTCAAATGAAATTAACAGCTCCTGGTAATTGTGAGTCTAATGAGTAATGGATGACAACATAAGGATTTATCAACCAAAAAATGTTCAATTACTTAAGCATAGATGCATAGTAAAATGTAAGACACATAACCATATGCCACCTGTGGTGCAACACCAGGTACTCAAAGAAGAGGAAATTCTATAAATCCTTTGTCATATCTGTCAGCTGTTACACTCAAAATCTTGCTGTGGGCCATAAGAACCACAGCTTATTTACCAAATCAGGAATTTACTGCTAATCTAATTAAAATCTTAGTTAGAATTACATCTTAACTGCCTAACTAGACATATTGGTTTAGCTATAACATATGTTAAAATAATACATAGCTTAAAGTGATACAAGCTTTCCACTATCTATCCATTTCTTTGATGTTATTCTCTCCTGTGTTTTTCATGTCCACAAGTCTTTGGATTTAATTTGAGAGGGGATTTAGAGTGTGTTATTGGTGTCCCAAGTTCTTTGCTGAGAGAGGTATAATCATAAGATAGGGTTTCTTATTCTTTGCCAAGAAATGAGTATGCCATTTACTTTATGTTTTCTTTCTCCTCAATACAGGATTTCTCTGAATAACTACTGGCTTATAACTACTAACTACCATCTGTGTGAAACTGTGGTTATACCTCACAATTACACCCAGGTAAATTATGATGATAGTAGTATTTAATAGTAGCTAGATACTTTATTTGATGATATAATTATGAAAAAAAAAGGAGATAACATGGAATCATGGAACACTTCTTATTTTCCACATCAAGTCACCTTTCACATGATCTGGACTGGAGGCAAACATGATCCGTATGTATGGGCATTGCAGGTCTTGGAGTGGCATGGCATTTTTATTGTTACATGACAAAGACTTGGTATTTCTCATTGTCTAGTTCTAAGAAGGGGAGAGGGTAACAAGTGCCAATAAATCCACCCTGACCAGTAACATGTCAAAGGGATCATTGCAGCAAGGAATGAAATCTGGCACATAGAATTTTTAGGTATGGATTTTTGGATTTGTACCTTGCTTAATTTACCTTACTGTGAAAAGAATCTTCATTTTACAAGTTACTGGGGTTTTTTTAACTCCAGATACAAAACTGGCTATCAGGGAAGGCTGAAAATTTTGTTTCTTTTAACTAAATATTTATGAACAGTGCCAGGTTCTTGGATTAGTCTTATAATTTCCCAGATGGCTTTTCTTTTATGAATCAGATCTCAAAAAATCTCTGATTTTTATATCATTGGTAAAAAACATGCCTGTAGACCACATTCTTGATTAGTTAATATCTCTATATTGTATTTTTTCAAACTGATTTTTATTGTTATCAAAAAGTATCCTTATTACATTGTGATATGAGACTACTTCTTCACAGTATTACCTTGTGGATTTTTTACCTATTCATCATATTGGCTTGTTCATTTTTTCAAGAGATAATTATTTCCATTATTAAATATTTTCTCCTTTTAGCTGTAGTTTTATTTCCCACGGGTGTTCTTACAAACAGCATGTATTTTTAATATAGTTGTTGATTAAAACAGTGACTCAAATATTCTGTTAAAAGTCTTCTAGAAACTAAAACTGAAGCTAAGTGTGAACTACTTCTTGTTTTTTTCTTTTTTTTTTGTTTTTTTTTTTTTAAAACATAAAATGTAGGGTCCTTTTTCAACTCAGAATTGTGAGGAAAAAAAAATCCTTATGCTTATTTTGTAAACTATTCTTCAAAAAACCCCTGATTTCTTTACTCATCCTAACACTTCTTACTGCAATCAGGGTTAACACACTATTAACTGCAAATAATTTGTGGAAGAGCACGTCATCAGTTTTCTTATTCTATTCCCCTATTCCTCTTTGCACAAAAAAACCAAAACAAAACAAAAAAACCCAAAAACCCCCCAAACAAACAACTCAGTTACTTATGGTGTGGAGGACAAAACTGGGAGAGGTTTACAGGTGCAGAGATTCCTTTATGGGCCCTACAGCTAATGGATGCATCAATTTCAGCCACATAAGTCCAAGAAAAAAAAAAAACAATCAAACATGGAAACAAAAAAATAAAAAGGAAATAGAAAGAAAATAGAAACATTCTCCCCAGTGGCCTGCCCTGAATAGCAATAGGCACCCCAGACAAGTCTCCTTCTCTTGGTATCTTGTCCACCACCACATAGCAATAATGCTTTCTCACTAGTACAACTACACTTTTCATTGAGACCCCCTCAGGCTGGTAGTTTCTGGCTATGATTCCATTGGTATTATTTGTGGCATTTGTAATTAGGGTTGGGTACTGTCCCCTAACTAGTCATTAAATTCTGTGTAGGTATATTACTGGGAAATAACAAATACTAAAAAGACTATTAATTTAATGTTGTCTCTAGACTTTCTTGTAATATGATTTTATAAGTGCAGTGGGTTAACTTTAACAGCAGCCAAATGCCATCCAGTTGCTCACTCACTCCTTCTTCTCATGAAAAACTTGTGGGTCAAGATAAAGACAGGGGGACTCTTGCCAGGTACCATCATGGCCAAAACAGATTCAACTTGTGTCACCTCTGCAGCTCTTCCACTCCTAAAACTTGTACCTGTACCTGTGATACAAGCATGTACCTATGATACAATAGGCTAAAAGTTACAAGGAGTACTTGGAGGGATCTCAGTGCAGAGTCATAGACTAAAGCTACAAGCAAAAAGTCTGAGGATCCAGGGAAACAACAGCGTGATCAGTGGCAATTATTTTCTGTAAGAAATATAGCATGATGACGATTTACACTCTATTGGTGCTGGGCCATGAGAGTAAGAGTACATGGGACACCAGGGTAATGGCACTGTATGGCAGCTTTAGGATGTGGAGGTGAGAGATCATGAGGTAACAAATCAATGAATGGCAGGCTACGGGGTTGCAGGTGGAGGGCCCTTAACACTGCAAGTTTAGAGCACCGTAAGTGTGGGGCAACAGGTACTGAAGCCTTTCTTTTTCCGCCATGCGGCTACACTAGGTTGCTCTTCCTTGCAGATCCAGAGACCTGTTCAGTAGTATAATGTTTTTTATTTGGTACATCAATAAATAAATATTATTGATTTATTATTTAATTACTTTAATTATTGAAGTAGAAATTGCAAACTAATTATTTGAAAAATTAATTATAAAATTGATTTTTCATCTTTTTTATCCCTGTCTTCTTCATGCTGTTGGTATTTTTCTAACCCAGATTAAGATAATAAGTTTTCCTTTCATATTCCAGGTATGTAGATTTACAATTGAAGTTGAAAGACAAAGACAAAGTCAGAAGAATGTGGAAACTATTTTGCCCTCAGGATAAAGGTAGTTCCTTTCTGTAGACAGAGATGCTTTAGGAACTTTTAATGAGACTGAAGTTGTGTGTATGTATTTGCTTTCAATTTACTTCGGGAGTAGCTGTGTTATGATGCCAGTTTTTAATGCATGCTGTGAGGAAGATGAAAGGCTTATACTACCTTTTATACAAGTAACAGTTACCTATTCTCTGTTCAAAATAATTTGTGCATTTTGGTCTAGAGTCTTTGAAAGTATAAAGTTAGCAGAACACTCTAAGGCACGTAATAAATATAAACAAGAAAATATTTAATATAACCTTTGTGTAGAGATGCTTTATGAGCTTTAGACCATTTCATGTGCCAATTCTCATGTTTTTCAGTTTTTATTGCTTCATTTTATTGAGATAATGAGTGATCAATGGTTGGCAGATGGATCAGTGTTCTTCTGAATCCTTTTTCCTTCACTTCTGATACTAATACTACATAAATTAATGCATTTCAAGCTTCAGACCTCTTGGAGAGTAGGTGTTGGAGAGGTTTAAAAAGGTTCCAAGGGTCTGAATGGATTCTGACGTCCTTTATCAAGCTTTGATGCGAACACATGCTGCTCTGACTGTTACTACCTGTGCTAACATTGGTTTGTATCACTCCTAATGACACATCTTCACTTCCCAACACAAACCAGAAACCAGGTGCTCTGATCTTTACTACGGTTTTGTTTAACTGCATCTTCCTTCAGAGACCGGAAGCTTATATCCCCTGATGCCAATTCCTCTGACTAGAAGGTGCCTGCAGCAATTGAATGTTACTTGATTCAAATAAAGTTTCTAAGCTAGTTGACATGATTTTTTTAATGAACTTTCTGAAAATAATTTGTGTACTATTACTTTTTGGGTTGAAATGGTTATATTACCTGTGGCTGGACAGTTTTACTTCTGTGTTTCTCATTCATGCATAGGAAACTTCCAGTGCAGATTTATTCATCACTGTATTTCGGAGTCTTTTTTTCCTTTGGGTTTCCCTTTTCCTTCTACACTGGATAAATTCACACAAAAGAAAGAAACCCCAGAATATTCCAAGCTTGATTTCATTCATCAATATATCCTATAGGCTTCTGGTTCTGAATACAATATTTTTTGCCTTTAGAAGATAAAATGTTTCAATGATAGTTAATTCTGTTCAGGAAGACTGACAGCTTAGGACAAAATGATATTTCAAAGGACACACAATAAATAAGGTTAGGCTTCTCTTTGTGCTATATCTATTTATAGGGGAATAGATTCCTAGAGCAAAATTACACAAGGACTGTGTGGAAAACCAAGGGTTAAGCAATAGGTAGAAAGTAATAGGTAGTAATAGGTAATAGGTAATAGGTGGAAATACTACAATATATAATAGTAATAGGTAGAAAACTACAAGCTGAAAGTCAGTTAAAGGTGAGTTCTGGAGTGCACCTGAAAAAGTAGAATGTGAATGTGTAGCGTGTTAAGATAACGAGTTAGGCCAGTAGACTGAGTAGCTATATGGAAGCTGTGTGAGGTCATAAGGCCAGAATGCAGTTCCTTGAGGACAGACACATTGATTTTCACATCCTAATTTGTGTGCAGCAGGAAGTGCAGAGAGTTTTTGCAATCATGTTCCTGGAAGAACCATTATTCAAAGAGGTTGAAGTAGGGAAAGAAGGTTAAGTACTTGGGTGGCAGTGTTAGAAGAGCTTATGTCTTTTGGGGTCAGTCTAGAGATTTTATCGATTTAGAATGTGTGTATTGTACCTTCAGCCATATAATATTTGAGTAAGTGCTAAGAGGTAAGTTCTGGCACCATTTTTTTTTTCCCCTAATTTGCCCTGCCTGTGCTTACAGTGATGAAACTGAATTCAGTAGAAAACAAAGCATAACTCTCTGATTTTCTTTTACATGAAAGGTGCAAACACCAGACATAAACTTTATGTCTCAGGTCTAAACTAAAAAAAATTTAAAATGGAAAATATTGCTTAAAGCAAAAATTCACTGGCATAAAATAGTTACCTGAAGTTGCAAATATGATACATCTGATTGCCTTTCTTACTATTAGTCAACTAAGCCACAGTATTAACATCTAAGTATTAAACATTTCCAAATAAAGATGAGAATGCTTAAAACTTCCATTTTTATTACTAGAATGGGGAGTGGAAATATATTAGATCAAATCAAAGCAGTTTCATTTAGAAGAAGTGTTGACTCCTTAGAAGGCAGGGAGACTCTGCAGTGAGACCTCAACAAATCAGAGGACTGGACAATCACCAACCATATGAAGTTCAACAAGGGAAACTACTGGATTCTGCAGCTGGGATGGGGCGGCCTTGGACGTTCACACAGGCTGGGGAATGAGAGGCTGAAGAGCAGCGCTTTGGAAAGGGACCTGGGGGTCCTGGTCAATGGCAAGTTGAATATGAGTCAGCAGTGCCCTGGCAGCCAGGAGGGCCAACTGTGTCCTGGGGGGCATCAGGCACATCATTGCCAACCAGTTGAGGGAGGGGATTTTCCTGGTCTGCTCTGCACTGGGACAGCCTCACCTTGAATATTGTGTGCAGTTTTGGTCACTGCAATATAAGAAAGGTATTAACCTACTAGAGAGCATCCAAAGGAGAGCAGCAAGGATAGGGAAGGGCCTTGAGGGGAAGTCCTATGAGGAGTGGCTGAGGTCATTGGTCTGTTCAGCCTGGAGAAGAGGAGACTGAGGGGAGACCTCATTGCAGTCTACAACTTCCTTGTGAGGGGAAGAACAGGGGCAGGCACTGATCTCTTCTCTGTTGCGACCAGTGACAGGATTGGAGGGAATGGCCTGAAGTTGTGCAGGGGAGGTTTAGATTGAATATCAGGAAAAGATTTTTCCCCCAGAGGGTAGTTGGGCACTGGAACAGGCTCTCCAGGGAGACTTTTAAAGACTGAGCTGTGTTCTCTGTGCTGCAAAAAATAACTCTCCACTCTGTTAAGCTGGAAGTTTCAGTCTCCCAGTGCTATAAAGAAAAAGAAAACAGCCAAAAGAAGATATATTCTATGAGGTCACTTTACTGCATTTGCTACCGCTTTACAATCAAAGTGTTCTTTTTCTCTGATTCTGTGCATTTTGAAAAACCAAGCTAATTGTGGTACCTTTTTGTTGCTTAAAACAGCCTTAAACATTGTGAAGCTTATATTGTGTTTTGTGTTTGACATGTACCCATAAGCATTTCTAAAAGTCTGAAGCAATTTTTAATGGGCTTTCCTTTGAAGTGTTATGAGAAACTAGAAGCTCCTCTACAGATCTTAATCTACCACATCTTTTTCTATATCAATTCTATGTGAGCTTGTCATGTTTAGTTTACAAACACATCAGTTCTATGTTATGCCAGAGAAGATTTGTTAAATGTCTGCATTATTCTAGACCCTGTCACTCCAGGTTGCCCTAGGGCAGCACTGAGAACTTCTCTAATACCTAGAATGTTTATTGGTGCTTGTGTACATCTCTGTAAATTATTATTACATGCTTTTTCACTTTAAAAACCACTGAATACAGACAGCTTTAATCTTGAAATTCAGGTACAGTCAGTATAGGAACCTCACCACTCTTTCTTCACTGCAGACCTAGATGAAATGCTCATTCAGCCTCATTTAGGAAAACATTCTGCAAACACAAATAAACCTAATACAAATTATGCCCACTTTAAGCACACTACCATAACAAAGGAGATGGAAACATGCTTAACTTTCAAGTGCCCTATACTGTAATAGTATTAAAAATTCCTTGGACCAAAGTTAGCTCTGTTAAAAACTGCTAGACTAATGCCTTTTTTTATGACTTGCAGGTAGCTAAATATCTGGGCTGCAATCCCTGGCTTCAAAATGGTAGCAATAGCTAATGATTTTCTGCCAGAAACTTAAAAAACTTGGAAGATTTGTTTTAGGAGAGGGATTCCCTTCTGCTACTGAAAGATTCAGGTATTTTTTAATTCAATTTCAGATAACAAGTCTGCATTAGAAAATTGTTAGGGCCACATTCTCACTATTTAATTCCACAAGCTCTGTAATTCTCTCTGAATGTACACAGAATATCCTAGATTGTGAGAAGAGGCACCAAAGCATTTTGCAGTGTGTATGTTCATTCTATTAATTCATTAAGAGCTAATAATGTTGGACACTATAAGTAAGCAATGATACCTTAGCTAATGCTTTATACTTATTTTAGTCTGTTTTCCCTCCTTTTCCTGACTGTCTTTCTCATCTGGCTATAATACTTGTCCTCTGTGTAGGGAAGATTGCCTTCTTTCTGATCTATTTATTGTTTTTCACCAGTAAAAGGATTTTATAGTAGTACAGAATTGCTTGTTTACACTTGTCCAATTAACTATTTTCCCTTTATGAGATTATTTTTTGAAATAGCCTCCCATCAGTAAAAAGAGAGAAGAAATGGCGAACAAAAGAAGCAGCATATATCAGAAGATACCCTGAAGTGAGAAAATAAAGTATAAGGAATGAAGTCTTAAACATGCTTTGGTAACACTTAGATCACAGGTATTATTGCAGGAGGTAAAAACACGCTTTAGAAGACAAAAAACAGCACCTAGCAGTTTCAAGGTAAAAGCTTTCCCTGTGAAGACCTTTCAAGACTATATCGGCTGTAGGCTGAGAAAATTTTCCAAATCAAGATTCCCAAGATGAATTGTTGTCAGAGACCGGATTCGTATCTTACCAGATTGTTTGATTAATGGGTTGAATAAACCATATTGTATCGGGGCAGAGGAGGAGTGGGGAGAGGGGAAGGGCTAAGCCCTAAGCCAGTAGCCAAGATAGCCAAAAGCACATGGCAGGGAAAGCCGTGTGGCTGGGCTGTCAGTCAATAAGGACACCTGGTAGCCTGCCCACACTGTGCCCCTGGAGCCTCTAAGTGGCTGTGGCACCCCTCACTTCGTCTGGGGGGACAGTCAGTGGCAGTGAACCAAAAGTGCCACCTCGGGGGGAGGGGCCACAATAGCCAGAGTCTATAAATAGACACACACGAGGTCTCCATCTCCCCCTTGGCCTCTGCCATCCTGACCTATCAACATGTGACCTCCAGAGTGGTAAATATGTCTCTCTCCTCTCTTTCTCCCTTTGTTCTCTCTTCTCTTAATCTCTCTTCCTTTACTCCTGTGGGCAAATTAAACCCCTATTGTTCTGTATTTCACTTAGGTTGTATGGAGTTTGTGTTTGCTGGGTGTAACAAAGGTTCCCTTACTTATAGCAGTGCTTGCTAGTCTCAGTAATCTGTTGTAATGCTTTTGGAAAGTTGCATGTTATTTCTGTAAAACCTTTTTTGCCAAAACACCTACTGTCTCACCAAATTAAAAGAAATCTCATAGGAAAAAATGTGTAGTTTTTCTCCAGATGTGGACTCAAGGTATCAAAGCATCAAAGACTTTGCAAGGGTCCGTATGGGCAAAATCTCTTGAAGTCTAATATCAAAGTGTACAACCTGTAAAAGCGTGGAGCTTCTGGACCAGGGTGTAACAATTGCATGTTGGAGAGAAATATTACATTGCGTCCTTGGAAGACATTCTTGACTGTTAAATTTCAAATAAAAAGAGACCTTCAGAAAGATCTACCTCTGGAGCCGTTATTCTTGCTGCTAGATAAAGCTGAGTGTCAGAACAAGTCTAAAACAAAAGATGTATTGCAGGCAAGAAAAAAAATGAGAGGAAAAGAGAAAAAGCCAGGAAAAAGCAATACAGAGCAGAGCACAGACCTTGCTCATGAGCACAGCAAATTAATGGAATTCAAATGAACTGGAAATGATTTCATAATATAAAGCAGAAGAATTGAAATACCTCAGTACTCTTTTTTCTTTTTTTTTTTTAAAGAGTATGTATTATTGAAGAAATAATTCAAGAAAGACTGATCCCATTTATATCCACTACTATGATGACTGTTGGCTCTAAAACTGTTTCTGTAATGATAGTAATTATTTTTGGAAAACATTTTAAACTTTGAAGACTAAAGAAACAAAATTTGATAGTAAAAGATCTAGTTTTGTGAGGTTTCAAGAATTAGAATTATAAAATTTATCTCAAGATTTGTGTTCAAAATCAAACTGTCCAATGCATCATGAATTTTTTTTTTTAAATATTTCAATCTGACTAATAGCTTTAGAATTTAGGTATTAGATCAATATTTACAGGTAGCAGAAGTAAAATTAATAGACTTACAATCAAGGCAGTATATCAACAAATTTAAAACATAAATCAGTTTCTGAATACTATTTCCAAATCTGTAAGTCATATCATAAACTATTAATCATCCCTAGACTCTTAAGAAATTATGAATATTTGAATTTATAAAATGTTATCTTTGTGTTTATTTTTTCAAATGTTTAAGTGCAGATCTGAGAATCACAAAGGATTTTCAAACTGTTCTTTTAACTGAATATGATTAATTCATAGCAAGGCACAGTTTTTCCTAGTTCTCTTTTTGTTGCTGATATAGCAGAAAGAACTCTTCTTACTTCCATGGTTATTTTCAATTCTACTTGAGCTTTGTTTTTTCTAGTTCCATCCCTCATACTTGGGATGTTTCGGTATTCCTTCTGCATATCCTGTCCTCATTTATACCTCCTGTATACTTTTTTTTTTTTGAGCTGAGTAAGGTGTTCTTTATTCAACCTTGCACCAGTTTGACCTTCTGCACAGTGATATGGACTGTTCTTGTGCCTGAAGAAGGTTGTCCAAGATCTCTCCTTGACATATTTGCTCTTCAAGAAGCTTTCCATGGGAAATGCAAACAGATTCATCCATTCATTCATTTATTCATTCATTAATGAAAATGAAACCTGTATTCTTCAAGTTCAAGTTTGCAATTCTTTTTTTCACTTAACTTACTCCTCTGAGTAGCTAAAACACCACCATCTTTTGATTTCTGCAGTCAAGTCTGTCATCAACCTTAATATTGCCAACATTTTTTTTCTTGCTCATTCAATCAACTTGTTAATCAGCAGTGTCAAACCACTGTTTTTGTCATTGTCTAGAAATCTCCAGGATTGCTTATATTTCTTTCTAGGAAATACTGTGGTGATCAAAGCCTTCCATGACAACCAGGGCTTGTGACCATCTTTGCTCCATCACTCTCTACTCCTGTCCTCCCCACTGCTTTGTTACCTACTCAGGTTACTCTCAGTCCCTTTGGAGAGGCAACTTGTGGTGCAGTGTCCGTTTGTGTGTTTGAGGGAGGGTATGGTCAATATATAGCATTTTTTCTTAGCTATTTCTTTCATTCTCATCCTCTGTTCCAACATGGGCTCTCTGCAGGCTGCAGTCCATTCAGGAATAACCATCTGCTCAGGTGTGGAGTCCTCCACAGGCCACAGCGTGGATATTTGCTCCACTATGGAGCACCTTCTCCTTTTCTGACCTCGGTGCTTTCTCTGCTGTTTTCACTTGGGTTTTTTGTCCCCTCTTCTACTGTCTATCTGACTTTTTTTTTTTCCTATTTCTTAAATACATTTTACCTGAGGCACCACCATCTTGGCTGCTGTGCTCAGCCCTGCCCTATTTTGTGTTGTTCGGAGCCAGCTGGAACCATCCATGTCAGGCACAGGGTAATCCTGGCCCCTTCTCAGAGAGGCCCCTGCCGCCCCACTGTCAGTGCCTGGGCACTTGCACTCAGTACATCAGCAAAGATTGCCTGTCTGGGTAAATGTAAAAATAATGGCTACCAATATCTCTTGGAGCTCAGGGAAAACATAGTGTATGGGCTACAGGGCTCAACTGATAAGTAAGTGAACTGAAATGAAAAAAAGGAAAATATGTTGCTAGTCCTTCAGTCTTGTTCGTAACGCTGGCTTTTGAGAAAAGCTAGCACTTGTCATGCAGACAGACTGAAAAGAATTTAAAAGAAACCAACCAAACAACTAAAACTAATAAAAATTAAATACTTGTGGTTTTGCTAACTACATTATTTTCACAGTTTTCTAACCCAAATTGAAAATAATTGTGTAAATACACATGAAAAAAAACACATTATTTGGGGAGCAAGTAGTAGAGTCTGGGGGAAAATTTTTAAAATTCTATACTAGACTGCACTCTCAGCAACTTTGAAATTCATCTTATGAACATGTATGCCCTCTTCTCACCATTGTGGTTATTTTTAAGCTTGTTTGAGAAGAAAGAAACCTTGAGGAAAAATATACAAACAGATTGCCTGATTGGCTGTGGAAATATACAGTGAGGAAAAACAATGTGCTGATCTGGTGGTGAGGAATACAGATAGAATGAAACCACTATTTTCCAAACTCTAAATGCATTCCTTAGTCCTTTGTCAGTTCTTCTCTCAGGATTTTGTGACCTGTGTATATAACATTTTATCTCACACAGTGAAGAGAGGATTCCTAAGCCAATGGGTTATAACAGTAAGAAGGAAACAAAACAGAAAAAATAAATAAAAATTCTACAAGGACTCTTTTCTTTCTTTTAGTCATATTTTGGTTTTTTTAGTACAAAAAGACACGGATATCCTCTTGAAAACCCAGCAGCCATAAATTTCACAAGTAACTGGAGGGCAAGAAAAATTATGGAAAATAAAGATGCCTGTTCTTCTTTAAAATAATTGGTTGAAAAAAACAAACAACCTGGTGGGATATAAATTTTTCTCATTTGAAAAGACTAGCCTTATGTTTGAACTCCAGTGGAGAAGACATCCTCAGGGTGAAAATGAAATGAGCTTAGCATGACATATGATATGTACAAATTAACAAAAAAAAAAAAAATCAGGACTTACCAGCCAAATCGCAATCCTCTATTTCTTCTGATTTGTTATCCAAAAATCAAAAATGATTTTTTTTTTTTTTTTAGAACCAGCAGATTTTGGTAAAGCAGAAAACTTGGTAATTACATATATGAAGGAAATAAAATGAATACTAGAGAAACAAAAATTTAAGTTATATTTAGCGCTAGGGAATAAATTCTGTCAGTGGAATACAAAACTGCAAGAGCTCAGGTTTGAAACTAATCTCCCAAATCACACTTTCCCTTTTACATTAGATCATTCAAAATTCCAAGAAAAGCACAGTTACAGGATCTGGCTCCATCTTTTTAAGTAACTAATTTTCTCTTGTTCTTACAGGACTTTGATGACTGTGTCCAAAACATGTTTTGCTAAAGGCTCTTCATAAGCAGAAAAGAAGTAGTTTAATAGAGTAGTATCTGCTGTATAAAGAAAATTCAGAGATGTTTCTACTGTCAGCTTCAGAACTTTATTAATTTTACCTTATACTGGTTGTCATATTTTTTTTTTCTCTTTTGTTTACAGCTTAAATCCAAGTGCCACTGTTTTTTATACCATTTTGCCCAGGAAAACACTTCTAGCATTGTATTCTTCTTTACACCTGCATGACATGTGGCACAGAGTTTTCTAGCTGGTAGTATCTGTCCTGCTGCCCTTAGAGCATCTTCAAGTGTGTCTTTAAGACTTCCTGTGCGCATATCCATCACATTCACTTTATTATTCCACCACACAGATGTACATTAGCTAGGGACCAACCAATGACATCCCTGTATTAGCCAAACACAAAATTTGGAGCCCTACACTTCTTTTTTTCTGTTATCTCACTTCTCCAATTCTGATGCCTTTGTCCTGACTGTAGGCTTTCAAGTTGTTTGCCTTCTTGCCCTTAGTTCCAGGGCTGCCACAGCCTAACCATCTGATAATCATCATTGCACATAACACCCCTCGCCCCATCCCTTTTCAGAGTACACAAGGTACTCACAAACACAATGGTTTCAAAGTGAGAGGATTGTATGGCACCAATCTGCCTCTTCAACAACAGGATCAGTGTTGGTATAAGCCAGCCCAAGCATCATTATAATGGAGTATTCTCTCTGTTCAACAAGACTTATAAAAAAAGCATGAGGTTTATGCCTACACAGGTAGGTTTAAATCAAGAATAATTAGATGCTTTAGAGGAAAAGATAAAAGGAATAAAGTGAGCAACATACAGGCAGGAACAAAAGAAAAGTCTCTAAGGAAGATGTGTAAGCAAACTTTAATTATCTGGTGTTTCCTGCAGGCAAAGACCTAATACCTGTGCTGTTACATGAACTTAGTTTTACATCTGTGGATATCCAAGTTCATAGGAAAATGTCAGACCTGCACTGCAGGGATAGTTATGCTTCATTAATACTGGCTATGTTAAACAATGTCTTAGGAAAAGGGCATTATTCATTATGATCTCAGTAGAAAGCCACTTAGACTTTTTAAGTTATCATTTAAAATGCTATTTATTAGAGCTAACACTTGGCAGTAGTCTGCACTCTGCCCCAAGCAGTGCAGCATCAAACAGGATTCCTTGTGCAGTACCCCTTACCAACCTTGTCCATGGCAGAGCTTCTCCCTTTTTAACATTCAAACTATGATAAGATTTTTTTTCAAGGAAACAACTCTTTTTTCTCTCTACAATTAAAACAGAAATTATGTCCTCATGAAAACTTCCTTCTGTACACTTAGATAAAGATAAGGCCACATAGGTCACATATTCGTCAGTAACAAGTGGGGGCTGCCTGTTAGCTGGCTGAGATTATCGTGCAGAAATGGGATTTATACTGCACAGCACAGACTTTGAGACAAGGCAGTACATGCAGTACAGTACAACACAGGCCTGGGCCTGCTCAGGTTAACTTTTTTGGGAATTACTACCTCCTAAAATACACCATTCTTCCACCCAAATCCTCTACATGATCAAGGAAAAACAGCTCTGATAATACCTTGAGTGTAGGTCTTGATTTGTTCATATTCTTAATAAAGGCAGAGAATGAATGTAGAAGACAGAGGGGAATTTCTGTTGGTTCATCCTTTTCCTCCAGCAACAGTTTGATTTCTAAGCAGCCAGAAGAATTTTGTCTAAAATTTCAGGCCGGCAAAATTATCAGCTGCATCTACTACTAGACACTATTTGATTTGAAATCTGTAAATTACAATCAGATTGTTAAAATGTTATTTTGTCCAGAAAGGCAAAAAAAATCTGATTTGTCAACCTGACTCAGTTAAGCATTGTATCAAAATAAACCCTAAGGTGATTTGTTCCCACAAAATGTATTTTCCAGGGCACAGTGACCATGAAATGATAGTTTTCAATATTTGGTGCGGTAAGGAGGGGTATCAACAAAACCTCTACTCTAGATTTCCTATTCAGGACACTGATTCAGAAAGTCTCTTGGAAGCAGCCCTTAAAATCCAAGGGGCCCAAGAAGGCTGGACATACTTTACAAAGAAATATTGAAGGTGCAGGAGCAGGCTGTCCTAGGATGAGCAGGTGGGGAAGAAGAGCGGATGGCAGAGCAGGGAGCACACACAGGAACTCAAGAGTAAAAAAAGAGGGTGTTTCACTTTTGGAAAAAGGGGCAGGCAATTCAAGAAATGTTTAAGCATGTCGTTAAGTCCCATCTACAAGCATTACGCCAAAGCTCCTTATCTAGCTCCTTTTGGACTCCTAGAAAAATTAGCTTAGTGGTTAGTATTTTGAAAGAGTTTAATGTTAGTATACAATCCCACTCTCTGATTTGTAGAAAATTATAATTTACAATTTCATCCATACAATGTCATGGGATGACTGTAGCATTTTATAGAAAGGACATACCTCTTTTTTACATGCTGTGCTTATTTTGCTTGTGTTTTCCTCATTGTTTGTACATAATCATCAAAAATACTTCATGTTCTTAAAAAATTGAGTATTATGTCATTGAATAACTGTTATAGTTTTAAATCTGTTTTCAGTCAGTAATACTAATAATCATTCCAGAAAGTTTCATTGCTCATTTTTGCTATTTCTAGAATACAAAACATGAGTTGAAATTCCAATGTCTTGTGGAAGGGAAGATTTACTTAGATCTAGATGCATATAATTTTCAGAATAATTTCTCACTTCTGGTATACTTTCAAACTTATTTTTCGTTCCAAAACAATAAGAAAAGCAAGTTTTTAATAAAGCCTTTGAAAACAGCTAAACTCAGAATTCCATGGCAGCTACAGGAAGTCTACTGAGGCATGAAAAAATGCTGCTATGTCATAGTCTATAGGTTGCAAAAAATAAATATGGTGTATATTTTTGTTCAAATACAAGATTAGTCTAATCAAAAGTGTGTGTATATATATTTTTTTTTAATAATATCAAAGCAAGGACAAAAATGCACGTCTAAATATATAGACATAATGCACCAAAACATGTTGAGGAAGTGAGAAAGCTCTCTACCAATGCAATCATTTCTAAGAAAGTCTGATTCAATTGCTTTTTAAAATTTTATATTGGTTTAGTATCTTTTAACACTTGCTAAAGCTTAAGCTTTACTCTTGGCATACTGGGGCATGGAGGTATTAAGAAAATCTGATCTGAGATCTTAACTAAACAATCTCATTGGTTCACAGATGTCATAGCTGCTGTACTGTAATAAACAGAATAATAAACAGTCTTGACTGGAAAGCTTTCTGACAGTATATATATATATAAAATATAAAAAATTCCTCTTATATTGAATATTTGCTTCTTATCATCCATTTCAGTTTTATCGATACCTTTTTGTCCATGAGTCTCAAGATGTATGCTATAGGGGCTATGGCAAGGTCAAGGACTTAGACTCTTCCTTAATGGTTCCTTAAAATTTTCTCTTCCAAGTATTTTTTAAGGCAATATACTTTAAAAATATACTTAATCTTTGGAGAGAAAAAACCTAATTAAAAAAAACCAAAACAAACACTTCACCTCAATAATACTAACAATACTAATAAATTAGCACCATGATGTAGAAAAAAAAATACCAGTTTTCAAATTTTACATTATTAAGCTTTATGTTAAAATAGCTATTTTGTTTTAATAACCGTATTTTTGAAAGCTTGTCAAGTACTTGTAATTTAAAAAACAGTCTACATACAAAGTCAGCATTCCCTAGTGATGGTGCCTGCTACAGACTGCTATTCTGCAGGGAAATATTTTCCAAAAGGAAAATTTCCAAGTGTCTTGCTTTTAAAGAAGATGAAAGGGACAATTTATTGTATTAGAGGGAAAATAACCCTACTATATTTAGGGCAACAATGAATCTAGTAAAGCATTAAGTATTCACAGAGCTTTTCCTTATTGACAAGGAAAAAACTGTCATATCTTCAGGGTGTTATTATGATGCACTGAAATGCTTTCTGCAGGATATGAAGTCCTTTATAGAAGGAATAAAATTTAAGTTTTACATGCATGAATGATAAATGAAAAATGCAGCAAACTTTGCCCATAATATTCATGTTAAACGTCATGGAGAAAACAAGATACCACATAGTTAATCTTTCTTTTAAGAAACTAGAATTTACAGAAAAACCATGAAATATTGCATATTTTCAGAATATCATTCAGGAGATTTGTTCTTAAATATTTTTCTTTTTTTTTTTTCTTTTTTCCTACAAAGATGGAAACCAAACCAAAACAAACAAGAAAGTAATCAAATAACTTCATTATTTTAATTACCAGGACAGTCTGTATATTCATTTATGTGAAAGAAGAAGTACAATTTTTTTTCTAAATCTATGCAAGGCTATCACTCTCATGTCTTACATTACTCTTGTTGTTACACTTGTAAGTATCTCAAAGACCTCTGGGATCTTTCTTCTCAGACTTTTAATAAGATAACATCTTAGTAACTAAATGAACTGCCTTCTATATAGCTGTGGTCCTGCAGTTAGTAAAATATCCCTTCCATTTAAACACCAGGACACTTTATTTGTATATATCAGTCAAAATGACTTTTCCTTTATTCTTTTTTATTTTTGAAAGCATGATTTTTTGTATTTTTATATTAATGATAATTTTTGAGGGGATGCTGTAGGCATATCCTTCCACCCTCCTGCTTTCTGAAAGACAGTTAGGGAACAATAATGCTTTATTAGCAGAGGACATTTCAGTTTTATAGAATTCCTATTGGAACTCCATGATGCTGGAAATTAACATCTTTCAGTCCCTGAAGACTGTGATTCCATGAAAATTTCACTGAATTTTTTAACTCTCTTATGAGTGTAGGTCACTACTGAACACATTCTACAGAAGAATGAATTAACATACTATTAGATTAAGAGTTTGTTAAATATAACACAAAAAGTAAAAACCAACCTGAGACTGGACTTATTCTATGTCCAAGTTCATTATCTCAAATTAATGGAGAACAAATTATGGATTATGGACAGAGAAGAAACCACCAAAATAGGCACATTCCTGTCCTTCTTATTGAAGACTCCATGAATACGAGTGCTTATATTTAATTATGATAAAATCATGTGTGTCTTGTTTTATGATGAGTGCCTTGGCACAAGACAATTGCATCTCCAGGTATATGATATGAAAGCATTTTGTTCACAGTCTGGATGGCTCCACAATAGGTTTCACTGGATTCCTCATTTATTAGCATATTCATTTTGGATAGTGGAAGTATACTCTAAACACAAGGATTACAATGTATTGAATATTATAGTTTTTAAAGCTATAAATGTATTTTTTTAGATTAATTTCTTACATTTCCTTTTTTTTTTTTTGTCCCTTTGCAGATAAAATTGTAATTCTAAAAGATATTAGAGGATAGTAAGAAACAGCAATGTATAATATCTCTTACATAATTAAGAATAACATTATTTTCTGGAATAATATGCACTATTGCCTAGAAAAGTCAATATCATGACAGTAAATTAAAAGCCAAAAAAATCCTATGAAAATGGTTAAGTATCCTCCAAGAAAAGTGTTCAAATTTCATGTCAATAATTTTGGCTCTTATGCCTTCTTAATGGATATTCTAAGCTCAAAATGGAAGAGCACACATAATTGGTTTTAGAAAAAGTACTTGAATTTGGAAAGAAAGTCTAAAATAGTCTTCAAGTCGGAAGGTGCAATGTCTTTTATGTTGCAAGTAGACATTATAATCTTGCAAAGTTTACACATACATCTTAAAGTACCACATTCTCTCTATGGAAACTTAGGTTGCCAGAGTTCTGTGGACTCAAAAGTTTACAGCAATGTAAAAAACTATCAGAGAATATAACCTGTTGTGTGCAGAATTACTGTTTCTCACATATTGATTCATTGATTATATCGTACTGATTATGTCATTAGTCTATTTCCCTCTTTAAAACTTTCCAGTAAATGCTCCAATCTGCTAAGGGCTGGAGCCTCAGGTTTGTGAAAATTGAATTTTCAATTTCTTTATAATTCAAGACTCATCTAGTATACTTGTCCACCACCTTGAACTTCAGAATGTATCTTTAAATACTTGTGATATCTATCATCATTTAGACGGGTGTAAACAACAACAGAGCTCCAAAGAAGCAGTGAGTCAAGTTTAGTATCTTCCTGTTATCAGTTCAAGGTGTTCTGCCAAAATGTGTTTAAAGACCTACTTTATTCATGATCATAGACCTACTTTATTCATGATCATTATCCTTTGATCCTAAAGGAGTATATTTGACTTCAGCTGACCTTATTTAAGGACTTAGATATTCTGTCTGCAGGTTCTGAAATTTACTCAAATACAGATGGCAGGTTATGTTGTTTTAAGCCAGCATTCTTGCCTAGTTTACCTTCTTTTTAAAGAAGTAAGTTCTCAGTTTTATTCCCTTTTCCAAACACTCTGGTCAGGCCTGTATGTCTTATTTCGATCCTTAAGTTTCATTCTTCTCACAAACTGGAATGTATGAACTCTTAAAGGTGCTCAATAATGCTGCTTGAAAAACTACAGAAGACAACTCATTTCAGGCAACTTATTTCCCTTGGTGGACATCCACTTCATGCTGTGCATATCCCATTCACGGATCACCTTCCTTGCCCTCTGCAGTACTGTAGTCCTTTATAGCTAGTATATCAAACAAAACTATCGGTTTGGGTTTTTTGTTTGTTTGTGTGTTTTGCTTGTTTGTTTTGCGGTTTTTTGATGGTTTTTGGTTTTTTTTTTTTTTGTTTTTTTATTAAGGTAGGGGAGCCATCTCCTTCCTAATGCCCACCAGAGCAGATCTAACTACATGTATCTAAGAAATGTAGCCAGGAATGATATATATTCAGGGCCTTCCAGCAAGTTTGCAAGTTTCCCTTCATTGATATGTACCTGGGGCTATATAGTGGTCATTCATGTTAGCCTATGGCTATCTCAGGCCCTAGCACTGGGCCTAAAATGACTGTCAGGCCTTGCTCAAGATCATTAACTCACCAAACACAACGTCTTCCATAAGAAACCAAAGGCAGCAGAGGTATTCCAAGAAGTTTCTTTCTTTTCCCCTTCTTGCTTTGTATGATTTATTTTGCTTTCCTGTGACTTTTTAGATTAAAATTTATAGGGTTGTCTGTACTGATAAAAAAGTATTTGTTTGGAGAGAGAGCAGGCACTGGAAGTCTGACTTTTCCTCTCTCTCATTATTAGCTTCCTGCCTCATTCTGCATGGACAGGTCCAAACAGGTCTCCCCATGATCTTGTGTGCATAGTCCAGGGAATATCTTACTTCATTAACTACTACCAAAATGTGGAGTGAATGAAACTGAGTAATGTTTTAATTGATTATTCCTGCAAGACCTTTGAAACCTCAAAACAACCAGTATGCTGTCACACTTCAGGATTTGGATTTTATATATATATGCTTTAGTAACAAAGGAAATATATAATATATATGTAATATAATCCTAAGGGAGGACACAAGGTGAAATACTGCATGTACTAGCACTGGCTAGCAGTATGGACACAAGAAAGCCCATGACCTCATGCTCTTGAGGTTAATGATGTCCTTCCTGTAGTAAATGCATTTGGAATTTTAATGTAGGTATATATATCCTTTGCACAGAGGATGAACAACAGCATCACTACTCACTTTTCCATGATCTTTGGTATCTCAGCACAATAAAAATTGTCATCCCACTTGCTCACTTCAAAAGTTCAAAAATATTACAGACTTCTGAGAAAGACCAGGAGTTCAATCTTTTTAGTCAAATGGCATTAGATGCTTGAGATGATTTGATTTAAGACAAGAAGAAATTTGCCTGAGTAGTAAAAGTGCAAAATAGGACAGCTAAAAGGTTGAAAATGGTGTAAAAAAAAAAAAAATTTGTATCATTCAACAGAAAATGATGTGCAGGATTTTCAGACAGCTTAAAACACTGAAAGATTTTACAAGCCCTTGTATGGAACTCCTCATCTTCAACCGTTTTAGGGAGAGACTGAATACTTTGATGTATTTGAAACAAGAATTCTTAGAAGTTAAGTTATGCAGATCAAAACTCGATGACTTAAAAATCTCATTCAGTCTTACTGAATGTGTTACTTCACACTTAAAATGATTAGCTCCTGATGCGATGTCTTTGCTCAGAGTGAAAATATTTCTAGGGAATGTGTGAGAGGCAATGCAGGGTACGAATTTTTATTGCCTGATATGCTTGACCCATGAAGTATGTTCTAATTTTTAAAAAATATTTACATAAGTAAAGTTTTGTCTAAGAGAAAAAAAAATGGAGTAACAGTGCTGCACTATTTGGCCTTTGTGATATCATGAGATTCCGGGGGTTTACATAGTCATCATATCGATGTAGTGTACTCAAACTGAAGAGGAACTTGGAATGCAGTTTGAATAATATTCTTTTTAAAAATACAAGGAAAGCTGCAGCTGGATGTAAGGGAGGGGGGGAAATCACCATAAGGATAATTAAATCCAGGTAATTTTTCCCAAGACTTGACTGAAAAAATGCCCTGAAAAAGATGGTCTGAATTCAATGCACATGGTCTGACTAGGACTTTGGAGTGGGTTATTTCCCAAGGTCCCTTGAAATTTGAATGAATCTTTAAGTCTTTAGTGAAAGTACTCATTTTTCTTTTGAGAAGATTATTTTATATCAACATAATTGTTTTTTTTCTTTTTTGTGTTTTTTTCAATAATTGTAATTTTTCTGGTGTTCCCCTCTCTTGTAAAAAACATCAGATGTGGAAAACTGAAATTGAAGTAACTTTTGAATTATCTTTACAAACGTTAATGCCTTTCTTTTTGTTCTTGAATGTATTGCATGATATTTTAACTGAATCAAAATGTAGAAAATACTATATGCAAAGAGATTATTCTTTAATCTTCTATATATCTAGCTTTTCTATAGCTAGCTTTGTATGTAGCCCTTCTATATAGCTAGCTCAATATAATATTATTGAGTTTACTTAATTAGAAATCTTTAAATAAAGCTTAATGCATGAGTACAAACTAAAGTGTATCAGATACAACATTTTTTAACAACTCATTAAATATTAGAATGATCATTCCCGAAGCAATGTTTCTCACCCCAAAAGAGAAGCATAGTTCATATTCAAAATTCATCTTATCATTCCTCTTTTTTTTTTTTTGCACAGATAGAGGCCTAATAGCAGCAGTTTTTATAGTACATAATACATCTGCATCACAGAGCAGATACCATTTTTTTCAGCTACACTTCCTGGATTCTGGGGATAGATATTCAGTGCAGACTTATTGTCAGTAAATACAGGTTGAACTGATTTTTGGTCTCATATGAGAGTTTTAATTCATAGAATATAATAATAGTAATAAAGGCCACTGTAGCATCTTATGACTCATGATATCTTTATGATATTGGAACTATTTTTACATATTTCTATAGAATAATCTCTATAAGAAAACTTGTAGATGAAGGAAACAGGATATGCTGAGTTTTCAGCCAATTTACATTATTTTCAATCTAAAATCAATATAGGTTTTCTGAAATAATATTCTGAAACATCATATACTAGACATAGTTTTGCTGCAGTGGTTTGAAGCAATTACAATTTTTATAAGGATAAGCAACAAACCATCAATTGATAAGGCTTTCATTTTGACAATTTAAAAAATAACTATTATTTAGCTTTAACTCACGTCTTCTACTTTCTCACCCCTTAGTTGCAGTGTTTTAATTCCCAAACTGTGTTGCCTAATTTTGCCTACCATCATTATGACCTCCCATGCTAAGGACCTGTGATCATTGCAAAGATGATTCTGACTTCACAAGAGAAACATCAACATCTGTTGGAAGAAGAGAGTATAATATTTGAGTCATTTATCAGATATTAAAAAAATATACCTGATGTACTCCAAGCTTCCCTCTTCTTCTGCAAAACTGATAAAAATATACATTGCACATATATATGTCCAGTCTGTGAAAATCAGTAATACTTATCTATATAAACCCAGAAAGGTGCTTGTTTGTTTGTTTGTTTGTGGGGGGCCCCAGCTGGTCTGGGGTCTCTGGAAACAGTAGGAACTAAAGATGGAACCTCTGCACCCTGGCAAGGTGGCAGACACGGAAGGGAAGGCTGTGACACAGAGTGGATTTCCTGCCTGTCTTGCTGAATCATAGTTGTCTGACATGCGCAGTGTACGTGTCCAATTGAGAATTATTTATGTTACTGAAAACCAATGGTGCATGGACATGTGTAGATAATAAAGTGTATATAAGTCGCGGCAGCGTTTGCAATAAAGGTCCAGCTTTCTGATGAAGACGTGTCGTGTTTTGACCAACCCCGACCGCGACATTTGTTTGTTTGTTTAAAATATACACAACAATTTGCATAGTTTAGCAGCACCTGTTAGTGTAAGATCAGGTTATAAGAGCATAAATTTTGTTCCACAGTGTCATAGAGTCTTGGGACACATAGCCAGAAAAGGCAAACTATTCCTCGGAGAGTTTTCTTTAGCCATGTGAAAACTGTAAGGAATACTTGACCTGAACGGGGGGCAGACACATTGACTTGATGTGCCTATTGTTGTCGAAGAGGCAAGGCATGGGATTTTAAGTGAATTCAATTTATTTGCACAATTTCACATGGCAAGCCACTGACAGAAAAGGGCATATATGGCATTTGTTATTAGAATTATTTTGAGAAAAGTGATTCATAGGGACAGTATTCATGAATGACTGATAGAGCATCGTGACTGAGTCTTAGTGATCAGGGCTGATGATCCATCACCAAAGTCATCCAAAAGACAATGTTTATCATATGGACAGAAACGGTACTTAATTAGAAGTGGCGTGATTTAACCCCATACACACCACTGCACATGAATACACAGACATTTAGGTTGTATAGCTGAATTTATAAAAGTTATGACCTTCTATATAGAAAGTCCAATACTTTGACTTGACCCCAACAGATGTAAAAAATTCCAACATTAATGATACACAATTAGGACAATAGTTCATTCAGCTATTTATTATCATTAGAGGATTCCAAATACCTATTTTCAAAGGACATTACTCTATTGGGGGCAGGTGTCCAGGTGCCGGCAGCAGGGAGCTACAGGGGTGACCCCTGTGAGGAGAAACAGCTCTTTGGAAATATATTCAATAAAGTGCAAAAAAATATGGACAGACAGAGGAGGAATTAAAAATAGGAAGGAAAAAATCTCACACAAAAGAGAGATAAACAGGACAAGAAGCACCAAGGTTAGAAGGAAAGGAGGTACTCCATAACAGAAAAGATTTCCCCTGCAATCTATGGAGGACTATGCTGGGGCAGATATCCACACTGTCGCCCATGGAAAACCTCGGGCCACAGCAGATGGCTGCTCCTGAATAAACTGTGTCCTGCAGAGTGCCTACGTTGGGGGCAGTCCCCATTCTCCTTGTGCCTCCTTTTGCACTACAAAAGTGGTGTCAAAAACGCTGTATCCTCTGTACTGTGCTTACATGAGACCTTTGACAGTTTCAAAACTGAATGAAATAGTATAAGAAACCTGATACTCTAAGTGCATAAATTTTCATATACATGTGTGTAGATGGATGGATGGTTGATTCTCTTTTGATTTCTGTACATCTTTTTCTAAATTGTTTTTCATTGTTCTTTTACTTGGTCTCTGCAGAAAAATTGTTCCCTATTTTTATTCTAAAATGGATTTGCTTCAAGTGTAGTTTTCAGAGTGACAGGTCCTCAAACAAATGCCTTGACAAGTACTTTAGTATTCTGCTTTCAGAAATGAGGGAATTTTTAAGATATGTGTTCTCTACCACCATCTTAAGGACATTAAAAAGCAGTGTTACAGCTAAGTTTTCAAGAGTATGCATATGAATATGAACTAACACTCCTCTGTAATCTGTAGCAAGGACCAGAAACTTTTTTACTTGCAGCAGGACAGGAAATTGTGGCAAAAATTTCGTTCCTGAGGTGCTTAACCTCAAAGATCTGTATTTTTAAACCATTAGAAGGACTGATGCATATTTTGGCCCAGGTCAAATAGCAGCTCCCACACAATCTTTAGGTACAATTTAGGAGCTAGCATAAAGCAAGGGCCATTTTCAATGAGGTTTTTAATGGAAACCACTGATTTGGAAGGGTGGGAGACTTGAATAGTATGGATACAGGCCATTTTAGGTCAGCTGGTCTCTGTACTGTGAAACAGTTCACTGCAGCCTTTTAGGCCCTGGCTGTATTTGTAACAGAGGACAGTAGTCAGGATCTAGCAAGTTAGTTACAAGTACATAATTGTGGGTATTAATTCAGTTTTACCCTTAGGGCTCTGGCTTCCATGACCAGAACTCTTAGTGTTTACTTTTTCTATTATCCTAGTAGAATGTACGAGAATGGCTAGCCATCATAATTGATTTCTTCTCAGTCACTGTTGAAGTTTTGTGATGAAGAATGAAGACAATGCAAATAGAGCTAAAGGAAGGTTTATATGAGACTTAAATTTGGTAGACGGAAGCATGCAACAATATAATGATCTTTCACTGTAAAAACTGTTTTGAAGATTAAGATCTTGGAAAACATCTGAATTCTCTTGAACTTGAGCTATAGATCCAAGGTTTGTAGCTTATTAAAAAAATATACAGCATGTTAAATATTTCTAGAACTGAGCTAGAACACAGCCAGAATCAAACTGTTGAGAATTACACACATTGTAAAGACATTATCCTGCCTACATTTGTCAGTAGTCTGATCAGGTTTCAGCATCTTCTTATCTTGATAATGATACTTTTCATCTGGGTAACAGTGTTCAAGTGTGTGTATCCTGCTTGTCATATTATTCACTAAATGCTTTCAACTTTAGTACTCTTTTCTGCTCCTAATTGAAGATATTTTACCTTTAAGGTTAAATTTCACTTTTCTGCCATTTGTTCTGTTTTCCTTTTAAGCTGTTGTTCATAATTGTCAGTTGTTCCTAGCCTTCTAAAATTGTCTTCATTTGTAAAGACCACCGTCTGAAATCCTAGCACTATTTTAACTTGAAGAATGATTAATGATTTCAGTTGTTCCAAAAATAAAGTTTATTTGTCCTTGTCTTTACAGCAAATGCCTCATGATATAGACCTGAACTTTTAGTCCATTTAAAATTTGCATTTCTCATCTACATGATCGTGTTTCTGTGTGTATTATTTCTTGGCTTGAAAGCCTGTGGTGCTGAGATGAAATTAGCATTTTGTAAATCATGACAAACCTTAAAAATTATTTACTTGGATAACCTTTGTTCAAATTAAGTTCAAATGAGTTCAAAGAGGCAACTCTAAACTGCAGAGCCTGGATACAAAATATAAACACATTCATTTATTTTTTTTTAGAAAATACCTGGTTCAATGAATGGTATGAAGGCATTAGGGTCACCAGGAGAGCTTGTCAGCTTTGCACAGTGTCTTTGCTACAGGTCCAGGATGGGTCAACCACTTTCCATGTAGGAAAGAAAACCTTCTCCTTTATACTAAGGAAGGTGTACCAGGCACCCCTTGAATGCCTTTGCTGTGTTTGCTGCTCTTTAAGGCATTCTTTTGGCACCTTTTATGTCACCTCTGCTACTAATCTAGGAGGTACTACCCTCCAGCATAGGTTTTAATGATTCCTTCCAGCACACAGAATAAGATGAGAGTCAAGTTATATCAGAATATCTCCAGTTAATTATTTTAGTGTCCTTTTAACACAACACGTTATCATTTTTGTAGGAAATTGAAAACTTGGATTAATAAAAAATAACCCTTCTGGAAATGAAAAATGAGAATCTACATCATTTTATTATCCAGTAATGGAGGTGAATCTTCTCTGTAGGATAACATAGTCACCTGTGTCATGTTACAAAAGAGATTACATATTGTCAGGAAGATAGAGAAATGAAGGTAATCAATCCTTGCTAAGATTAGCATATCAGTATAAACCTGACTATTTTCTCACAAGGCATCCTACTGCCTGGAAAAGAATGCTGTTTGCTGGGAAGGCACAAACAACTTAATCTCTCTGTTGTACATACAAGCAGTTAAAATCTGGTAGAAAGCTCCCTTGAGAAGTTATGTACAGATCTTTGTGTGTTGGGGTTTTCAGTAATGATTGACGAACATGGCTGCCATTTGAATCCTTATTGGGCATCGGGCTTCATCAGTTCTTTACTTCCTTAACGACAGGGTTTTTTAGTCAGAATTGTGTGTCACAGTTACTGTGCTTTGACAAATTCTGCTGCTATTTGCCTGCACATATCTGAAAAGATTATGACCACCTGCATGTGTTTGGAATTCTAAAAGAGATTGTAAAAGGAGGATACAGCAGTGTGTGTTATATGCCACAATATTGACAGAATAATGCTAGCTAGAGTGAAAATAATTTTAGCCTGATCGGATTTTTTTTGGCTGCATTAGCAGACTGTTGATAGATTAAAGATCAGGTATGCTAAAAGAAGTGATTTTGATTACTGACTAATATTGTCAAAAAGTAACAAGTGACACCCGAATTAACAATTCAGAACATACAATGTATTTAGTATATTTTGTGGTGACAGAATTGCTTAAGCACAGGTAAATTATGAATATCATATATAGTAGCATTGATCAGGAGTGTAAATGAAGCGTATGAGTAAGTGTTTTACTAGATCCGGACTTGTCAGAAGGCCCGAGGAAGAATATAGGTTGTTGAGAGCAGTTTAATCATGTAAATATATTTTGCTATCTTTTCGTTTTTAAATAATCATCCAAAAGTAAAAAAGAAAGTTCACAGTGAACATTTATTTTTTTATTTTTTTTTAATGTAGGACTTATGATTTGTATTAATTAGTTGCAGTCACAAAAATAATAAAGTACTATTTCTGTTCCTAATTTGGTTTTTCATAAATCTTTTAAACAGGAGGAAAGACAAAAAAGCTAGGCTATTATAGAGACCAGTAGTGGTAGGTCTCACCAGCAATGTTCAGAAAGTATATATATATTGTTTTTTCTTTCTAAGGTAAACATTATTCTCTTTTGTGATGAACTGAAATATTGTTAGTGTCTTAAACATTGTCAAAATCATAGAAAGCCTTTTTGTCAAACTGCAAGGAAGCAACTGCCTGTCTGCGACCACCAAAGCACATCCCACCGCCCGCCCAATGCGCTTCTTGACTAGAATTTGGACCATGAAGGTGAACTTGAGATACTACTGTCTAATTATCTGGAGTTTGAGGAGAAGTAAACAAGACTCGTGGAAGAAGAATGTATCTGTGTTCAGAATCCACCCTAGCTGAGCTCAGCAGGTGGCAGGGTGTGGAGAACGGTTTTGGGTGTGATGGCGAAATTTCTCCACACCAAACAGACTAAAACTCCGCCACTCTGGGAAGACCACGTACACACGGGATGTCAAAGACCACCAAAGCGCTCCTTGACTTATTCCTGAGGCCTTCCACCATCAGAAGACTGCACATGATCCAAGTGAGGCAACAAAACCAAAGCCTGTTGCAAGAGACTGCAAAGCTTCCCTGCCCACCCCAGGGGAGGTGCTTGGACATCTCCTGAATGTGTATGAATCTATGGGCTCTATGTTTTGCGGGACCCTCACCACCAAGAAGACCAGAAGAAAAACCACGGGATGCCGCCAGGTCCATGGAGAGGTGATACATTTTCTACTTAATCTCTCTCTGTCACACTTTGTCTTTCCCCCCTCCCTCCTCATTTTTCCTACTTCTATCTCTCTTTCTTTGTCTCACTTACTGTTAAATAAAATCCATACTATTGACTTTGGCATATGATTTTGTTTGCACCTTAATTCGGGCAGAGGCATTTCTAACAATTTTAATAACTGGATCATAACATCTTTCAAGTCAGGAACCTAAATAAGCTAATTAAAAAAAAAAAAAAAGAACTAACCTGTGAGTTATTGCACAGAAAATGCCTTCAGTTTAACGACAAAGATCACAGCACTATGCATGTTTGAAGTGATAGTCTGAAACAGTTTGCAAGTTACATTTTTTGAAGACGTATAGAATCTTTGAGATTAAAGTAGGAAAGAACTCTGAAGCTTGGAA